>JABFFC010000092.1:0-88800 GCA_013623535.1 Fusarium penzigii
GGGAAAGGGAGGAGGAATAGAAGGAGGGAGTGGCAGGTGCAGGTGCAAGGTGTGTGTTGGTATGATTTTGATTGTCCGATGGGTTTTTTCTTTTGGTTTTCATGTTTTATGTGGAACTTTACTCTGAACTTCTCCCTCCAGCTGGGGGGGCGTAGGGTGACCCGGCAAGAGGATTAACAGAATATGATTCGTTGAGGACTGGGCAAAACAAAAAATAACAGAAAAAGGCGTCGAGGAGGGGGCAAGATTAAACAGAGCCAGAACTGCCCTTGTCATTGGCTCGGGCTGTCTGGCAGTGGGTAAACAGCCCGCCTTGGGCTTAGTCTGGGCTGTTGGCTTTCCGTCATTACATGATGCTTGTCGTGATCTGATCAAGGGATAAACTACCGAGCATTGAAATTTGTTTTAATTTGAGGGTAATACACAATGTTTCTATGTGTTATAATCGGTCCATAAGATTGGTTTTAATCCCAGATCTTCCGGGTAGGCTACCATGTCATGATCACGACCAATGCACAAGTCGTATATTTAGCTTAATATATACATCGCCTAATGATTACGTGGAAAGATACTCATTCCAATTCACCGGCCTACCCTGTTTCGACATTTCGACCTGAACGAAAAGAGAAGAAACTTTGCCATAATTCAAGAATTCCCCGTCATTCAAACCTCAATCAGTAATTCATTTATTTCCCAACCCGTGGAATTCCTGTAGCCATGTCGTCACAAACACGATTTATACAACAGCCTCCATTCTCAGTCTTTCCAGTCAACCACTCACCAGAAAACCGTCACAAGAGATTTTACATTGACCATGATCGGCTGATTATGTCCAAAAGCATAAGGCCTAATAGAACTGAGATATTATCTATACAAGTCTCTTTTCCTCTCCAGCCAGAATGCATGTACTGAAACTATGCAGACATGCAGATGCGAGGTATGTATCCAGAGACGTTGTCAGCAGTAGGCATGCTTCATATCTCGTTTCAACTGCATCTGCATGCTTGTTAAAATAAGAGCCTACCGTCTTACTACCGGTACCAGTACACGGTTGATTATAAAGCACCGCATAGCACATAGACTATCAACTGGACGTTGTCAAATCAAAAGCATAAGTCTCTTATTCAACCTTGAACATGTTATTTCTGGCAGAAAACTCGATGTTTGCGTCACTAATAATATTGTGCGTCGCCTCTTGGCAACCTGTCTTGTCGACGGCTTCCCCCCCTCTTGTCTCACTCAGATAGGCCGCAGATTAAACCAAATCCTCTCACAAGCAAGATGTTATCCGTTACTCAACGTGGTATCTTCGAATATACAATAGAATCAAAACGGCAAGCCTGTTGCCTGTATCATGACCACAGAACGCCGTCCAAACGCGCCATACCTCTATAGTCAAATGAAGTTAAACAAAGAAAAAAAAAAAAGGACAAATAAACCAACCTGTTCGTTTGTTCCCCCCATAAGCAGGATTCGCGTGTACTCTCATTGCGCCCTAGATGCCAGCCACCTTAAGCTTACGACTTCTCCATCTTCTTTCTCTTGCTTGGTCGCCGACCAGCATCTTGACCATCCACAAAGTGCCCCTTCTCTATCTGGTGCTGTCGAAGATTATCTGGACGGTTCTTGTACTGGCTGGTACACCCTGGATACGGGCACTGGTAAATCTTGGGTGGCGTGGGTGCATGCTGCAACTTCTTGTGCTTGGCCATGCTACCACCAAACCAGCGAGGGTCACCTTTCGGCCGATATCCGCAAATATCACAACAGCTCACTGATTCTGTCTTGGTAGTTGTGGCTGCTGCCGACGTTGATGTCGAGGTTGGTGTTGTGTGATCAGGAGATGACTGAGTAGTCATGGTCGTGGAAGGGCCAGCAGAGTCTTCGGGAGTTGGGAGAAGCTGAGCATTGCTCAGCGTGTAAGCGTCCATGGTATCTATAGTCATGGTAGCAGCGCCAGCAAAGTCGATTGGCGGCTCCGTATTAAACGTCTCAACTGACCCAAAATCGAACTCGTCCACGCCCGGAGTGATATTCTTGATGAAATCATCCAGAGCGTCGATTGCCATTTCTCCAGGGATCACGTCGTCGATGGTTATATCTCCCTGTACTGGTTGAACCTCAGGACATATGATTGACTTCATGAGCTTGGCACCGGAGATGTAGTATGTTGAGCGTGTAGTAGGACCTGATGCTTGCTGCCCGTACAGAGAGTCTACTTGCGTACGGACATGTTGGATAAAACCTTCAAAGTAGAGATTGGGAGGTAGAAACATCTAATTTATTCCATCAGTCAAGTTCTTTATTCCTTGGCGAGGATCTCGGCTTACCTTTCCGATATGCATCAACTCCAATTCTAACCGGCGCGGCGTCGAGACAAAATTGCAGTTGATCCGATGTACAAGATCAGTCAGACCAGCCGCGATTCCGGGTACGTGTGTGTACTGCTGAAAGTTGTGCTTGAGCATCAAGTCGACAGCAGTGCCAAACAGGGAATCCCCACGCATCACCATACTCGGGGCGTTAAGGTGCTGGATACATAAATCTGAGGATTGAATCTCGGACCCGTTCAACGAATTTACGACAGAATGTTCAAACTGATCCAGGAAGTATTGAGCAACAAACACGAGCGAGTCACTGTCCGATCGAGGAGGGGGCGACGTCTCACGCTCTTTGCCCTTGACACTTGGAGTACGTGAAGCAGACGACGAGGTCTTGGTTCGTACCAGGCTAACGACTTGTGCCTCGGTCATATCGGCGGGCTTCCATAGGGTATCGACGACTTGAATGTATGATTGACGATCCTGACGAGAGAACAAAGTGCTGTACGACATTGCCTGAGCGAAGAGATCGGTCCACCGGGAAGGGGCATCCTGTTCATGAACAACCAAGGAGAAACAGTAAATTATATGGACAAAGCACAGTAACTTGATAGGTTCGGTAGGTTGACGTCCCTCTAGCATATGTATCAACGTTTCGATGCCGTTGCTTGCTACACATCGTGTCGACAGGCTCCTGAACTGACTGACGAGATGGTTCTTGTTCATCAGTCCCAGCTTAGCCATGGAAGTGTCGACATGCATCTGCAGAGCATCTGATGCAGTGTTGATGAGGGATCGCGGATTACTCCAATAGCCAATCATGGGGTCGGCCACGGTAGAAGGTGCTGTCGTCATGATGGCATTCTCATCGGTAAGAGCAAGATTGGATTCAGAGGAAAGTTTGGCGGGTAGGGGGTCAACAAAAGAGAATGTAACTTGGTCCTCAGGCCCAAGAGTGCCTTGCAGGGAGTCATCGGCGCGCAAGGCATCCATCATGGGGATATCTGCGGGTAGTTCCGACAGGTAAGGCTCTGACGCCTCATTGTCAGATGGACCCCAATCCTGAACCACGGTTGCCTTGTGGGAATAGGCGAACGGTTTGCTCGAAATGAGGCCTCCCGGGCTCATAACATCATCAACCGGTGAAGTTAGACTGGAATCGAAACCTGCTACTCTCGTCCATGGCCCTGACCAGCCTGAGATGGGCGAGATGTCGTAGCTTGCCATGGTCGAAACGGTATTGGTACTGTCAGTACTGTTGGTACTGTTGGTACTGTTGGTACTGTCGGTACTATTGGTACTGTCGTTGCTGTTGGTGCTCGACGTGCTTCGAACCGATGAACTAGGAGCTAGTACCTTGCTCCGCTTCTTTTGTTGTGCCCGGTACTGCTCCAGCCCAGTAGTATACAACTGAAGAGCTGGTCGGTCTGTCGCTTGACAGTCGGAATTGTAGAGGTTCTCGGGCGCCACGGTATCTGGCAATATGTTCCAGTCGATGATGGGCTCGTTTAGGATGGAGCCGGACTCGAGTTCGGCGGGGTGGATGGCCAGAGGAATAGGCAGCGACAGCATATCAGATGTGTGCCTAATGGCAGCGTCAGGTGCTGGTACCGGAGCAACGTCCGACTCATCTATATCCTCCAAAATGGTAGACAGTGGTAGTTCGCAAGAATCAATCTCGTGTATCTCGTTTGAAGGAAGTTCGACCTGAGGTTGTTCGACCAGAGAATCGTAGCTGGGAGGAGCCTCCGGGTCGTCCTCATCTAGATCCAAGTCCGGGAAGGGCGGCACAGAGTTCTTGGATTTATGGCCGAGGTCTTTAAAGAAGTTCTTGGCCATGGACACGATTCTCTTTCTTCTCGACGGATGACCAAGGCATTTCCTGCACTTGGCATCACTAAACGTCTCGACCTTGCCACAACTATAGCACCAGTATTCACCAGCAGATAGCTGATCGCATGAATAGAGATGCTGAAGCATGAGTTCGTGGTTGGGGAAGCGTTTGCGGCAGCGTAGCAGAGGACATTCTCGTTTCTCTTCGGGAGTCATCTTGTCGCATTCATTGCGCTTGACTGCGGCCCAGACGATGAACCGATGAAGTGCACACTCATCACGGGATGTTTCACGGGTCCTGGTACAAGTGAGCTGCCGTACTTGAGAGAGTATATACAAGGTAGTGACGGATAGGATAATGAGACTAAGGGATTGAAGATTGATCTCTTACACACAAGCAATTGATGACGGTTCGCTGCTCTCTGATACAGTTGAGATGGACGCCGAGTCGGAATCAGTACTTGAACGACGAAGACTCAGACGATGGCTTGGACTCAGTGTAAGCCGTCGTAGCGATGAAGCGCGTGCCCCTTCAAGGGACATGCGTTTTTTAGGTTCCATGATCTGAGGACGAATTCTGATACGACAATGCACTTGCTGTAGATCAAGTATCGAGGATTTGCTGGCGGGGTGCAACTCGACAGCTCAGTCTCGACAGCCCAGTGAAGTCCGACTTGGTACAGTAACAGCAGTTGCCCCAAGCTCCAATGAATGAATGATTAAAGGAACGGACGAACGAACTAGGCGACAGTGTGCACAGCGAATTATGAGTAATGTGAAGAATGAATCAGAGTAATTTGACTGGAAATGAGCGGCTCTGTGTGCCTTATCCGCCACTCATGGCCATGATGTTTTTGCTTTAATCCCTTGATGATGCAGAGTCCAGCAATGGGAGGCAGCTCAGATCAAGGTCCTAGGGGGACCAAGACGGATGGTGTAGGACTCACGAATGGCCTAGGACTTGGTGGGAGTGATTGGTGGACCCCCCCTGCAGGAAGTTGGCTGCTTACTCGTTGATGCTTAATAGGTACTAAATAAGGCTGGATGGGGTTTCTGCAGAAGCTGTATGCTGTCTGTTGAAAGGTCTCTCTATATGCCTGTTTCCGATTGAAGAATTGCAATATATATATATATCGGAAGAGAAGCAAAGATGAAGAGCGAGAGAGAGATCCGCCGAGATCCAAGGGATCGGTTGGCTGGCCGTTCACTATTCGCTGTCGCTGTGTAACTTCAGGCTGTTCTTTGCTGGCCTAGGTAGGTATCGCTGGATCGACCGACATCCATTGATATTGATACGGGTACTGTGACTGTACAGCTCGCACAGCTCACTCAGAACGGAAAACCTCGTCCCAAAACAGAACACAGACCATCGACCAAAAGCCTTGGCCGAAAGAAACAAGCTCTCTCTCAAATACAAAGGCAAATGCATGCGCATATGCATTCGACTTCCTAGCGTCTCCCCCAACATCATGCCGTGACCAGCTGCTGCCCCATGCTGACAGAGTGGCTTAGGCAACAAGGCGGACAGCGCTCACTCATACGCCCCCCCAGAATGAAACAAAATGCCAAGGAGAGCCCTGCTAACAACGAAAAAGAAGAGGGTGAGAGTGGGAGTAGGAGTGCGAGTGCGAGTGAGAAAGAGAAGGGGAAGGGGAATCCGCCCAGCTCATTTTAGGTAAGCAGGTGTGATGAACCAGACAGGAGTCACCGTGGCACAAGCCAGGGCATACACGGACGCCATCCCTTGAGTGACGTTGTGGGCTGAGCAAACGCTTGCATCTTCCATGTCTGTCCTGGATATGAGGCTCATTCAAGAGTCCTTGATGAATGACAATGTTTGGCAGATTTCATAATGCCAGGCCGTGCCATGCCGTCTTCCCCATGATCCTATCTAGTAGGCAGTAACGTTGGTAGTTTGGGTTCAGTCCAGCTATTTGATCATGTAAATTTACTAGCTTTGATATTATTCCATCATCACCTTTGCGCAGTGAGGCAAGATAATGAATTATCTTGGACACAGTCCAGAGTGGCGGACAGCGATCGGGGCCAGTCATCTCAATACAATGTACATAGTAGTACAATCACTATACCTTTAGACTGGACCTGATCGGCCGGATTCATAAGGAAGTACCTGCATCACACCCATCACCTAAACTGGCAGTATGGGAGACTTCACAATTTTGCGTCTACTTTTGCCCGTCACCCTAGAAAAATAATTATCCGAATCATCAACAAAAGAACGTTTAGAGTGGCTGGCTATGCTAGAACTTGGTAGCAATGATGTACATCAACACTTGTATCTTCCGTGACTGATTTGATTACTGGTCAGTCTTGCCCTTCTTCTCCATCACCTCTTTAAGCACCCGTAGCTTCTCCTCCGTCACCCGAATCGCTTCATCCACCTCCCTCTCACTCATCCGGCTCATTCGGACATTGTCCTCGACAGTCCTCGGCTCCATCGCTCTCTTGCGTGTTCCGGATCGCTCGTCGTTGAGTCTCTCCATACCGACTCGCTCCTCCAACCAATCCCACAACTCGCTATCCTCTCGCCTCCACATCTCCTCATATGCTGCAATCCTCTCCGGTCGGTACACCCCCATGCTGTGTCCGTAGGTGGACGGATTTCTGTTAGGTGAGAATCCAAATCCGAACCACGTTGCTACCAGCAAACCCACCAACAGGCCATACATGACATTTCCGGTGAGCAGTGGCTGGAAAAGATCAGTGAGCGGTTCCAGAACGCCTCGTACTGGCTCCAGAAGACCCCAGTTCTTAGTCTCGGGACGCTTGGATATATTGCTGTTTTCTCCAGTGCCCGTTGTCGTCTGTGCTGTCCTGGCCTTCTTTCCCCTCTTCTTCCCCTTAGCAGCGAGGGCAGTTGGCGAAGAGCCCTGAGGCCTGGACGAGAGCGCAGCCTTGAGAGCTGCAAATAGATCTTTACAGTGTTGCGTCTGTCCGTCACTGGCACCCTTTTCGATAGGTCCTATATCCTGTCAGCAGCTGCCGCACACATGTAGCTTACAAGTTCACTCACCCTTTATCCAACTCTTTCCAGACCACTCAACCGTGCAGTTGACCTGCACCCGAGTGCTGTTGTTCTCGGCCCATGACAAACAGTACTTGGTCTTCACACAAAACACATTTCCGCTTGGTACATCGGGTGTCTGCGTCGAGGCAATCAAGTTGACGGCCTTTTCGAAATCGAGTTTCTCGATTGTTTCAGAAACAATACACTTGGTTTGCCTTGGCCCTATCGAGCCATTGAGAGGTTTGATGTAAGTGTAAGTTCTGGTCTTATCATCGAGACTCAAGCCCTTCTTATCCTCCATCTGCATATCTGTACACCTTTGCTCCCCCGTCAACCATTGCACCATAAAGGTCGGGGAGCCGGCACCAAACATCAGGTTGAACACCTTGCCGAGAGGGGCGGGAATGACATCGTCACCAACCACCTTGTCATAGTGCGTTGCTGAGTCGCCGCAGTCCGTAGGAGGATGTGTAGCTGGACCGGGGAAGTCTCCGGTTGTTGTCGCTGTGGCTGGAGAATCTTCGGGTGTCGTGTTATTAAGCTGGCCGACTCCTGATGCCTTTCTTGACACCGCCTTCTCTGCATCGGCGTCTGTCGCGTTGCCTTCATTGACGCTAGCATTGTGCAACTCCTCGTGAACATCCTCATCGTAGTACTCTTCTTCGTCGTCATCGCTGTCTTCGACGCTATCAGATCCATCCTGGCCATCACCGTCCAGACTTGGCTCGTTGTCGACCTTCTCCGTCTTGTCGCCGCCAGTTCCTTCGAGCCGAACGCCGTTGAGAGTACTCTTCAGGGTCGGGTGTCCCAGCTTCCAGATATTCACAATCAGATCATATGTAGCATCGCGACTAGTGAAGCTGGCAAATATGTGCTTTGCGTGCAGGGTTGAGATCATCAAACCGTTTTTGAACACGAGAGCTGTGCTCCTTTTCTCGACCGAAACGATTTCGTCAAAGCTCATGACAAGGGTTGTAGTCCATCCAAAAATGTTACTGCTGAAACAAAGGTGGCCTTCAGAGACATACAGACGACCATGCGCGAGAATCTCTCGTTGTAGGGCGCAGCTGTAATCTTCGATGAGAAAGTCATCGTCCGGGACACTTTTGAACAAATCGTGAAAGTCACGGTTTCTCTTCTTGCTGGCGACCGCAAAGCCGGTCAGCTTGGGTGCACTCAAGTTGGGATGAGCAAGCGAGCTATTGGCAGCCGCAATGGCTGCGCCAATAGTAGTACCCGTCGTGACGGAGCTGCCTCGTTTCCTGTGCGACTGCTTCAACGCGCTTCGTAAACTCGAGGTTCGCTGTGGTCCGGCGCCCTTGTTGTCTTCAAACTCGGCCCTGGGAGGTGTGCGCTCACCACTTGCGGTATCATAAAGAGAACGAGGGCGACTGACGGGCTCATCAGGAACCAGATCCTGGGGGCTGATAGGTGAATCAACCGGGGCTGATTCAGATCGAGCGCGGGTATCGACCATACTGGGGAGAGCCCTTGCAGCATTGACAGGCGCGGCTGGCTTGGTGGGCTCGACGAGGCCCAGTTGGCTTAAACTGAGCTCACCAGCACCAATGGTTGACACGGCCGACTTTCGGTTATGTTCTTTTGCATCGGCCATCTGTTCTGTAGTAGACTGATGCTCTTCTGTAGATTGGTCTTCCTGGCGCTCCTGCTTATCGTGCAAGTTAGGGGTCGAGGCGCGGCCTTTGTTGTTGCCGATACCAATGTTAGTATTCTGTATATTGTTGCTTAGCGTGTTTGCTGCGTTTTGGGCAGCCGAGATCATGGAAGAGAAAAAACCGCCGGAGGTGACGTTCGCGTTAGGCGTAGCTTCACCACTCTCAGGAGTAGGCGTCAATGGTGCTGATACAATGTTGGAGAGTTTGCTTGGGCCAATACTTATAGAACCGGATTGACTCCTTCTATGCGCACTCATATTTCGTGACTGTGACGTGCCATTTGAAGACGGGCTTTTGCTCGGGATACCCCAATGGGAGCTTTGCACAGGAGAAGACTGTCTGGAAGTGTTTGCGAACTCGGTAGGAGTGGGTGGGGTATTGACAATAACCGGCGCAGGAATGTCTTTTTCAGGAGGTGTTCGAGGAGGAACGTCGGTATCGAGCCTTGGCTGAATTCTTGACCGTCGATCGGAAGAGTCGGTGGTTTGCACGTCAGATGGGCCGAGGACCGGTAGGTTTTGAGGAGGGTCAGGGTCCACGGTGAGTATGGGCTGTTCGTGTTGTGGCGGTGGGTGCGACTGTGTCTGAGACTCGTCGGATTGTCCCCGTTCGGGACTTGAATTGTTTGTAGAACTCTTTTTTGGTTTGAAAATCCCCTTAAGCTTTCCAGCAGGAGAAGGCGAGCGGCGATTCTGATTTTGACTGGTAGAGAGTAGGTCTGTCTTGCTTCGGTTCTTCCGGAGTTCTCTGGAGCCGGTCGAACCGGGGCGGTTGGGTGCAAAGGTCGAGGACCGGGATAGGCTACTGCTGGAATCAAGGTCGGTGAGCGACTGAGATTCGGGCATGTGTGTGGCCTGTACAATAGAGGATGATGTTGTTAAATATCCTATCTGAGACGGATGCGTTGAAAAAGGTGCGGGTCTATTCAGGGACCTAATGAGAGTGACGTTGGCTTAGTTCAGATTCAGTGGACGAGCGAGCTTAGCACGGGCGACGGAGTGGGTAAGTTATGCTTGAGAAGACGGAAGAGGCAATGGGAAGAAGCAAAGAAAAACAAGAACGAGTGGGGGAGGATTGGAAGTTATGTAGAAATTCCAAATGAGAATACTGAACAGAGAAGAAGGAAGAGACAAAGTGACAGGCAGGAAAGGCAGAATGAGGGAAGAGGAGAATGAAGTAGAGCTAAGTAGTGCTCGTATAGTCGTATTTTCATAAGTAGGCAATCCGCGGGTTTGGGATGTGGTGGTCCAAGCTTCTGGGGGGAAATACAGAGTACAGTAGTAACCCGAGAATTACTGGACTAAAAGTAAAGTGACAGCAATAATAGAAGCGAAAGGATTCAGGGAACAGACCCATGAAAGTTGAGTTGGTAAAGGTAGGAAGTACCTGGTAAGACGGCATCTGCTCTACACCGTCTCGTTTATTACATGCCAGGTATACCTTCCCTTTCTCCTGCAAACTCACTCTAGTGGCAGTTGCAGTAGCAAGAAGACAACAGAGAGGGACATGAGTGATGGATTTGCGATTGAAAGTCGTCGATTTTGAGTAGTAAAGGCAGGGAACGCCCATTCAGATGACAGGGTAAGATGGATAGAATGTGTGTTTGTTGCTGGTTTCATCTGTTGCTATGAAGTTTATTTTTCTTTGGCGCTTTGTGGCTTCCAGATATCGCATAAAGCTGAAGACGGCTACTGAGCCTCTCAAGAGAGCCCACCAATTCGCACTCGCAAAACTAATGGTGGATATGGAAGGCATGACAAAGAGAGCGACGACAAAGTATGAACGGTAGGGGGGAGATAACGAGAGAAAAATACTGAGTAAATGCGACAGGATAAACAGATTGCGAAGAAAAGACTCACGATTCATCTGACTCGAAGGACTGTAGACTCGTGTTTCCATCTTCATCACCAGCTAAACCACTGGAACGCGTCCCATCACTTCCTAGAGTCTCACGGCTTGGCTGAGACCGTATAAAATTATCGGAGAAATCGTCTTGACCTGGCGCATCCGAACCTTGTGTCTGTTTTCGTCGAAGACGCTTTGAGGATATGGATTTTGGAAGCAGCTTGTTGAGTCCCGTATTGGCGCTGTTGTTGTTGTTGCTGCTGTTGCTCTCAATTGTGGTCATGGTTGCTTGCGCCCTCTATCGAGGCAACAAGAGGGAGAGCGACTTCTAATGGAAGGGGCAAGAAGGGGATGTTATCGAGACGTCGTGGTTGAGGAAGAATCGAGGTAAAGGTAGAGGTTGATTTCAAGGCTGAGGTGTCGCAGACTTGCAGGTTTCGGAAGCGTATTGACAGGTCGAGCGGAACGGGCCATTCGTGATAGACTATGTTTATGTAGTGGGAATGTTTTGGTCGATCACTGACGATGGGAGCTCTAGTTGATCTGTGTGACGTCTGCCATAAAGGGATCACGGGTGGGGATTTGCTGGTAAGAGATGGGACAGGGGGGTCCTGGGCAGAGGAAACGTAGTTCAAAGTCCGGAAAATTATACACAAATGGGGAGCGAATCGATAGAGGACAGGAATCGGCTCTTGTATACTACACAAGTTGATCAAAATCAACAGGAAAATTTGGCAAAGGCAGGAGAAAGAGAGAAAAAAAAAGAGAAAAAATGACGACGTCTAATTTGCCAAGGTCAATGGGATTGACGTCGTTGGAAACAAGAGTGACGGGATGTGGCTGGATTTTTGTTAGTTGGACATGATAATGACGGTTACACGGGTAGATTGTAGTGATGGGAGATTGACTGAGACAGTTTTTAACATCGATACCTTAGAGGTAGGTAGGTGGTCCTTTATTATTATTCATTTACGAGACACTATGCTACGTGGTCTCAGTCTGAAGCTTCTTTCCCAATGTCTTGTCATCGCGTGGCAGATTATCCACTACTCCCACCACCGACATGCCAATGCAAGGCCGCCTGGTGCTACATCACCAGGAAGAATGCAAGATGCGAAATTTAGTGAGGGGGGAAAGGGTAGTAAGAGGAAGGGGGATCATGTTCCATGACAATGCGGCTGTGTTGATTCCCAAATGGAGCCTCCACTGTAGCTACTAGGTTAGTAGGTAGGTAGTAGGTACCTCACTGATTAAAACCCAGTGGGTACGAACACCTTCTAGGGGGGCTGCGGTGCTATTGGCCCTCCCTGAAGAAGGATTGCAGTACAGGTGACCTTTTTTATGCAGACATTGGGAGGATGCTCCAATGGAAGGATGTGCGCATGTTATACCCTTGCTGTTTATTATTGATCCCGTCCCAAACAAGCAGTAGCAAGTTCTGTTTCTCTTGCAGCCCCTCAAGCTAAAGCGACATCGCAGGTTTACAACTGACACTGACATCGAGCAACGACTAACCAAAATCCCTCATTACTGGTACATCTTGGTTGAGTTGATTTGGTTCAATTCAAGTTGGAAAACATGTGTTCTATGTTTGTTTGACGGATCAAACCCTGTACGACTGTTAGTCGGTCAATAGGAATGAGGAAGGAAGCTAGATGGATACTAGCAGATAGCCTTGATTGCTGAACGATTAACAACTCCAGTTTACATCATGAACCAGTTGCTATACAACATGAAATGCGTCGTTTTATACAATCAGTTGAGGATCATAACCTACCGGTACAATGTTCTGCATAGCCAGCTTTGCAACGGAACTCTATTCCGGTATTTGTATGATATGACCACAACTCCGGGTCAAGGTTCCGTCACTACATCTTGGCTGTTCCCATCATGGAGGTAGATCCCACTCATTCGCTGTAATTTAAATCCGTCCATATCAGCGTCAGTCAGTTTTAGACAGTAACATGTATTGGATTTACAGGTATGTGTCGACATTTCTCCCATCCATAGACATAATGATATCAGCAAATAAAGACGTCATGGTTTATTGTGGTTTGGCGGCATTTTAATCAATGTTTGCACCTCACCCATGAGACAAAATGAAGACAATCATTCATTCATCTCCCCAGACCATTCAAACACTTTCCCTCCTCAAGTTATTCCATGTTTCCCCCGGTCTTGAAGATCACCCCGCCAAGCGCTAGACTGAAAATCAATCAAAATGGATGCGACTTGCTTGTGCACAGAACTTAACCTAACGTCAGTAGTACCTACACCAAGGAAAAAAAGAAACGTCAGCCGAGGTGTATGTTGCGTCAAATGTTCAGTAAAAGCAATACTGCAAATTATCATGACATTGGAGTAACAAGTAAAAGAGATGACGTCCACTACATACCAGAAACACAACTACAATAAATCTACAATAAATCCAACTTGCAAAGCTTCTCCTTTTTAAGTTTGTGTCCTCATCACGCATCAGTCATTTCATTCAGAACATACTGGTCCTGGTATTTGGTGTTACCCGACCTCGCATCAATCATCCCCCACATTTTAGCACTTGACCTTGTCACGCTCCGATACTGGCCCCTCGACCTAATCCATCCATCCATCCATCCTCAACAACTTCAACTTTAAAGTTAATACTCATCTTTTGTCAATTACGATTCTCTCTTTTATCTAAAAACAATATTTCTATGCACCAGATACCTCCCTTCTTATCTCGCCAGTCCTCTCCACCGCATGGAGCCATGGAATCGTCACCCCTCGTGAAAGCCCACGATCATGTACGGGCAGCAGCCGTAGCCCACCATGCCTCCGATACCATCGTCGCCGTAAACGAGCACACTCAAGCTGCCGGCGAGTTTGCAAGCGCTGCCAGATCTACATCCAGTGTAGAGGCCCTACGAACTCTCAAGCTCCTCGAAGAGCACCACCGCAGACTTGCGGAGATCTTGAAGCGACCCTCGGAACCACCATCACAGTCTGTCGAGAATGATGAGGATGAAAAGTCGGGATCGCAGACTGGCGCAATCCAAGATGCCCTCGCCAAGAAAGAACATACAGCAGATCCTGCAGCGTCAAGAAAATCGAATGTAGCCACCCAGCAGCGCCGTTATGCCTCTCGTGAAATGTCGTCTTCTATCGCATCCAACTTGGCCACCGCCAGAGGCATCCGTTCCAAGTACCGAGGGCAACCTCTTGCACCCAGTGTCTCCAACGACCAGGCCCCCGGAAACGTCGATACCCTCTCCCGTCCGCATGGTCATAAGGCAAAGATGCAGACTATTATTGATCATCAGCCCGGAAAACCGACATGGGTCCCTCCCACGGCTTCCTCAACACGATCAGATAACCATACCAGAAGCGCATCCTCCCCTCGAACCGATACTGCCACTGCCACTGCCTCAAACGATGACGGAGGATACACTCGTTTCTACAATACCTTTGGCAGCCTCATCAACAAGATCTCGGCCCCTCTTGCATTTGCCGGCTTGCCGCTTATCCAGGAAGAATCAACCATGTCGAGCACACCAGATTCTCCAGAGACCTCTCCCACCAAGAGAAGTCACCTCAAGGCCTCACCATCCAAGGTTTTGGAACCGGATCTCTCCAAGATTTATTCCAAAGCAACTATGCAAGCGCTTGTCCGAGATGGCCATAAGCCTAACGATTCCTTCTACGTTGTACCGACGTCAGGTCACACCATGTCATATGCCAATATATTGAGTTTTGCTGAGAAGGAAAAGCGACGTCTGGGAGCCTCGAGCCATGGCGAGCTTTCCGAGGCACTGGAAGATGACGAGGATGACTTCGTCGATGCCCGCGAGGGCCCCGTTCCTCTCTCTCCTGGAGCTAGACGTCGTCTCGGCCGCCCTCGCGGAGATAAGGATTTAAATAATACTATCGAGGAACTATACACCGAGAACAAGTCTCTCAAGACCATGCTTGACAAGCTAACCAAACGGCTTCACGCCTTCGAGGCCAGTGCTCAGACTTCAGCCATGGCACTCGCCGAAAGCTACCGCCTCATGCGTCCCGGCTCACCAACGGCATCACCTCACCCTGGCAAACCACTGGCGGACGAGGCACTACGTAGGAAGAACCAGGAGATGGAGGAGCAGCTGGCGGCGGCGCTGAAGCAGATGGAGAGGCTGGAGAAGGACAATCGGAAAATGCAAAAGACGCTCGACAAGTATCGTGAGAAATGGGAGGTGCTCAAGGCGGGAGCAAAGGCAAGGAGGGAAGCCCAGGGGGGTGGAGATAGTGTGGAGGATGCGGCAGCGGCAGCTGGACAAATGTAGTGCAATGTCAGTTCTGGATTTTAAACGAGACATTCTTTCACCTCTCTGTGGTCTTGGGTCTGTTGGTGGTATTGTCAAATTCAATTCAAAAAGGGCTATCAAAATTCAATCCGAGTTCCGAGATACTCATGATATATCGTGCCTGTCTAATTCCACCAAAAGCTCACGCTAAAACTCACGCTCAGACTTCTCACATAATGCCACCATCCTATAGGAATCACCAGCGTGTCCCCTGCCTCGAGGATACACTCCCAGCACTCCACGTCCTTAACATCCTCTCTCATCCTGTCCACATCCTCCCGTGTCATCTCGTCCGGCATCTCGTCCCACCCCTCCATCACGCCAACGTCAAGACCACTAGTGTTGCTCATGTCGACACCATGCTCCGGAGCCCGTGGCTTCATGGCATCTGATGCTTGAGGGGGGTACAGGCGAAGATACTTTACGCCGACTGCCTGACAGAGGAGGTTATGGTAGCCGTCCGTGTGAAGGGGCGTGATGGTCCGCGCAGGCCCGAACCAGGCGTTGAGCTGGGGGAGGTCAAGGGGCGGCTGGTTCAGAGACGGGGTGATGGGATGTGGGGGGACTTCGGTCCAGCAAAAGTCCGGTACGTGGATGTCGTTGCGGAGAGAAGGGATCTGGCTGAAGAGGTTATGCTGGGCGAGGTACCCTGTTGGTGAAGACGTGTCGTCCGTATCGACTTGGACATAACGCTGGAGAAATGTGCGGAAGGGGATGAGTTCCTGGCCCCAGCCGTCGTCGACATAGCTCCGCCCTATCTCGACAGGTACCAGACGTCTACCGCCGAAGGTCTTGGAGAGGAGGTATTCCGGACTCTTCCATGGTCTGTCGGTAAGGGCCGGCCAGTCATTAATAAGATCTGTGAAAACGATAGGTCGTGGTTCGCCTCCGTTACTGTTCATGTAATCCTCAAACTTGTCTACAGTCCAGCCTGAGAAGCGAGGACATTGCCTTTCCGGGGCAATACTGGGACGACCGAATGGTTCAAGAGTTGAAAAGCTAGACAACTGTCTTCGTTGACGCTTTGCCGGTCTCTCATTTTCCTCCCGTTCCGTGACAGTCGCAAGAGCCTCAAGTGTTTCTTCCAGCCGTTTCTGCCGTCCACCACCTCCCGCCGTGATCAAAGCTCTGTCTATATTCTCGACAGTCTTGTCGATGATTTCCTCTGGTAGAGGGTCTGCTGCGATGAGAGGGCGTAATATAAGATGAAATGTCTGGAGAATAAGAGCTTCGGTGTAGATCTGCCGCCACACTGCAGGCAAAAGATCATAGCGATAGGCGTAGAACTTTGTTGATGAGAAGGATATCAAATCTTTGATTCTTCGTTGCACCAAGACTTCGTCAACGCTGGAATTTCCGCGTGTGATGTCGTCGTGTAGTCTGATAAGTTGGCGAGCTTGTCGCGAGAGTAGCTTCTTTGCCGATCCGGCTTCTGGGCATGAATCATCCTTTGTGCTTGGTTCATCACTAAATGTAGAGTGTTGGGCTGGGGGGGCCAACTCTTGAACAGCGTCTATGAACTTCGAAAGAAGCTGCTGGCGTGTTGTTGATGCCATTCTTGTTGAACGAGACACAGCTTTAGTCGTTGCAATAACTTGAAGTGAAGACACCAGTTTTCATTGAGATTCAGTTGTAAAGGCAGAAATTCAGGCTGATGGTATGATGTTTATCGTCAATGCACAGCACAGTTTTTCTTGGGTGGGAACATGATGATGATACCAGCCAGTCAAGACACATACACCTCATGACTTGTTCGTTCAAGCAAACATGAATGCACTCTCACTTGGTAGGGTCATTTATGTGAGTATATCTAGTGGATGGTGAAGGAGAGAATGAGATGCGCTGTATCTCGTTTACGTCAAAGTAATGTTCATGGTGCTGTGTCAAATCCATCTACCCTGAAGCCTCAACATGTGCAATATGAAGAACTCACTACCAAGATGCTAATGAATGAGCGAGTGTACGTCACCACACCTGAATGGCCAATTCCGTGTTTGATCAACGCCCGAGTGGATGGTCTGTTTACACTTATATACATAAACACATGTCTAACCTCAGCATGTCCACACTCCCACATTGCCGTCCTGCCGCCCCTCAACCAGATATCCGTCTTTTACACGTACACGTTCCACGATCGCCGCCGACTTGCCATTCTCTGCCGCCGTAATACCAGCGCCACAGTCCCATTGTCGTCCCTCAACTTTATCGTACACCTTGACTACGTCTTCGCATGCTGCGCTTACGATCCTGCGGGCGTCAAACATCATGCTTGTTACCGGGTTGTCGTAGGCGTAGGCGTCGTAGATGGATCCTGTTCTGAGGTCCCAGATCTATCATCCTGGTTAGCAATTTGTTGCGTCTATCATACCCTCCCGCACTTACTCTAATACTCCTGTCCACGCTACCCGTCACTAGATGAACATCGTCAAACTGTAGACACGTTACCGCGTCTGTGTGTCCGACTAAACTGCGATGAACTTGACCACTTCGCAAATCCCACAGCCGAACCATGCCGTCAGCAGTACCGCAAGCAAGCGCTGATTCAAAGACCTGCAGAGCGCCAACAAAGTCTGCCGAGCTTGATGCTGATCGTCCAGTCGGCCTCCACGTGCTGTCTGTGTTGCCCAAGCTGGCTGCTGCTGCCCACATCACATCCAAGGTCTGCACGCAGCGGCCCCTTTCGAGATCCCAATGGCGGATTGTCTTGTCAGCAGAACCTGATACCAAAACATCCCCCCTAAAATGAAGTGCGGTAATCTCATCCACGTGGGCCTCCAGCATGTATAACGGACACTCAGCCATGCTGTTCGCGGGAGGCTCCAGATGGTTGTCTGTACCAAAGGCAATGGCATTCTCCTCATCGTCCTTGTCCAGTTCGCCCTGAGGATCATAACGTGCCTTGCTCAGGTCCCACAGTCTGATAGTGGCATCTACCGAACCCGTTGCCAGGATGTTATCCTCAACCTGGAGAGTCCTTACCGAGGCTGTATGGCCCACGAGGGAACCCATACACCGGCCGGCGTTCAAGTCCCAAACCTTGACCGTATCGTCCAATGCGGCACTAACCATGGTACCGAAAGGTGCATCGAAATCCATTGCTGTAATAGTATCGTGATGAGCTCTGAACTCGCGGATGTTGGTGCCTGGTTCAAAGTGTTCGTGGAGGATGGGCATCGACTTCTTTCGCAAGACCTTCTTCGCCTTGCGCGGTGTGCTACCCGTTGGTGGGGGAATCTTCTCATACACAGATTGCGACATGAACTCGTGGTCAGGATCTGCCTCCTCGGCATCTCCAACGAGGTCCTGCTCCTCCTTAGTTCTTGTGTTTCGCGCAATTTCCTCGGCCTCGTCCACCGCAGCCTGGGCCTCTTCTAAACGAGCCTCCATTTCGACAACTGCAAATGTTAGTCTGTGATCACGCTGGCGTCCACGCCCAAGTTGCAGTAGCGCACGTACTGTCATGTTCCAACATGGCCTCCTCCTGTTCCAACCCTGCCAGCCTTTCCAAGATGATCCTGCGCATACCGTGCAGATTGGCAATCTTGTTGTCGATCTCCCGAATCTCACAGCTTGCCATGCTCTTGCGGGTACCCAATAATCCAAACTCATGCATCATAGCGGCCTTCTCCTTTTTCAGCTGCGTTAGCCGCTTAGGGCCGTCGGTTGCTAAGTCGACATCCTCGATCGTCTTACGTCCTCGAGAAACTCGCCGCCTGAACTTTTTGCCATCGTCTGTGAGGTCAGGATAGCTGGCCTGAAAGCCTTGGAAGAGTGAGTAGGCGTTTGTGTTTTCGGGAATGTTGGCGAGGAGCTCATCGGGGAGATAGGTCAGGGCGCGGTGTTGAATCTCGTGCGTTGAGAGTTTGGAACGCATCATGTCGGTTGGTGTGGTCCTGGCCATTGCAAAGACACTCCTCTGGACCGTTGGGCGCTTCAATTGCTTGTGAACCTCGGCCATAGCATTCTGGTAGTGTTGAGCGGTGGCCTCGGCATTAGGGCCGATAAGGTGAGTTGCTGTGGTTGTGACCTTGCGACCGAATGCCTCTAAACCGCGGGTCTGGCACAATTCATCATGGTTAGCTGTTTGCAACTAATCTTGTGAATTGTGAATGAGTAGATATGGACATGGGACCGTGGTGGTGGTGGCAGTGGCATTAACAAGTAGCAGCGGTGGATAATTTGAAGGACACACAAACATACAGAGACAATGGACTGGTCATCGTCGCCACCTTCGTCAAAGTCGTAATGAGTATCCGGGTCGGCCATATCAAAGCGACTGCTCTACCAGCAGAAGCCGATATATCACAAAAAGGTGGGATAGGGTGGTGCGCCGAGAGTGAAGAGAGCTACTGGCCAAAGGTATTTTGTAAGGATTTTGAAGTCAAAAAGATTTAGCCAGCTGGGTTTGTAGCTGGAGGGAGATTCTCATGACGCGCGCCGGGATAACCTTGGTTGAGTGCATGGTGCAGGGTGGAGAGCACGGGGCACAATCTGGACAATGGGAGCTCCCTACCTAAGCCGAGGAGGCTAACAGTCGGGTTGCAGCTACTGGAGGCGGGCATGCAGCTCAACAGCTCCAGCTGGTTACTGATTGCATAATCCACTGTAATTGGGTTCTGAACTCTTGCTTGTACAGAGATTACAGGGGAGGTTGACTGCCAGCAAACAGACCGTTCACTGATGGAAGCTTCACAGATGCGGGAATTTGATTCGACGATCAAGCGACAGAACCCCACAATTTCCCCTCCGCTTTACTCCGTCCTTTTTTTTTTTTTTTTGCCAAACCATGACAAGCGCGGGAGCCTCCCAGATGCAGCACGGTATCAGTGAAAGGGAAAAAAAAAAAAAAAAAGTACCGCCAGCAAGCCCGAACCTTCCATCATGACCTAGAGGTACCTTACCACTAGGTAGGTGGTACGCACCAAGTGCTGTACCTACCCTCTATCAGATTCCGAACCCCCCCCAAAGGCCCTGTGACGTCCTCGGCTTGCCGCTGTTCGTCTTCAATGCTCTCTCTACCTTAGTTCTGGGTCTTTCCAACAGAAAGCCACCTTCTCTTCAAGCCCTCCGGTCTCCGGTCACCGTTCCCGTCCCCCTCCCTCAGCAAGGGCTACCCCTCCACACTTTTCCTCTATTTTTTCCCACTGAAACGTAACTGCGCGGGCTTAATTCAAGTGCCGACGCTGTTACTTGCGTTGAAACCCCCCTTCAAGATCACCTCAAACTCACTCTGTTCTTCATCACCGCAAACGTTCCGAGTTACGCTAAATTGCTTACAATTATCTCTCACTAGCTCGTGAGGTACTCCATTGGCCCTCAAATACCCTCGTCTTCTGTCAACCTGCTCCTCCCCATTTTCAATTCCTGTCTAGGACATCCGGCATGGATACTGTTATCAACATGGCCGATGCCGCACATGCCCTCGATCTTGCTCGGATTCGTTTTCAACTCATGTACGATGCCTCACCCTGCTTCCCTCGCCATGCATGATTTATATCAGATGAGCTAATGCCAGTAAAAGTCGACTTGAGGACACCATTACTTTTCATCTTATCGAGCGTGTGCAATTCGCTTTAAATAGTGTAAGCAGTCTACCTACCAATTTAGCACACGGGTTTATGCGAGCCCCGGCCACTTGTTTGCTCTTTATATATGCACCATGTCATTAACCAACCACTACTACTAGACAATCTATGTACCCGGTGCCCTCGAGTTGCCTGACCAGAACCTCAGCTTCCTTGACTGGTACTTTCGCGAACAGGAGAAGCTGCAGTCTCTTATTCGTCGCTTCGAATCACCAGACGAGTATCCCTTCTTCCCTGTCGCCCTCCAGAAGCCCATTCTCAAGCCTCTCAATTATCCCAAGATCCTTCACGACAACGACGTCAACGTCAACGACAAGATCAAGCAGTTCTACATTGAAAAGTTCCTCCCGGCCGTTTGTCCCGATTTCGGCCGCGAGGAGCGTGGTGAGTCTCAGGAGAACTATGGCTCAACAGCAACCTGCGATATCGCTTGTCTACAGGCCCTGTCGCGACGAATTCACTTTGGCAAATTTGTTGCTGAGTCCAAGTTTCGCTCAGACGAGGAAAAGTACACCAAGATGATCAAGGCTGAGGATCGCGAGGGGATCGCGGAGTCCATCACCAACGCCGCAGTGGAAAAGAAGGTTCTCGAGCGCCTTCGTCTCAAGGCTCTGACCTACGGCAGGGATCCTTCCATCCCCGATGGCACCGAAGGTCAGGCCAAAATTGACGTCGATGCTGTCGTGTCAATGTACAAGGATTTTGTCATCCCGCTGACCAAGGAGGTGGAAGTGGAATACTTGATGCAGCGGCTGAAGCCGGCCCCTTGATGCGTTTTCTCTCTGTTCTCTCTTTCGTCTACTGCGCAGCGCCCAAATATTCATGAATGGCCTTTACGGCTTCTGGGAACTTGCTTGCCTCGATGAGGATCATATGCCCATGCGCCTTGACGCCCATTTCCTGGAATGCTCTCTTGCTGTCCGCCACCGCCTCATCCTCCTTCGTGTAGTCAAAGTTTCCGTATGCCACCGCGTGTTTGTGCAGTGCCTCGTCCTCGACGTGAAAGTAGTATGTTCCGGCCTCCTCCTTTGCCTTTTTGCGCTTCTGGTTCTCGACATCCAACTTGGATTCGATCTCCTGGTATGTTTTGGACAGAATGAGATAGTGTGAGAATTCATAAGGCTCCTTATCCTCAACTGCAGCCTCAACCTCATCAACGAGCATTGAGTACAGAGGTGGCGCCAACTCAGAAGGCATGTTGATGAGTCGCTCGGACAGAATGAGGCCAACGTGCTTGTCACTGCTGAGCACATCCGCGACAGGGGCCAGTGACGGCTTCGCCTGGGCCTTTTCAACCAAATACTTGACAACGTTATTCATGGGCTCTTTTTCCCGATGAACCGTGGTGTTGAGAACTGTAAGCATTGCATAGGCATCGGTTGCCTTTCCCTCAACCTTGATTGTAGAGCCGATAGTTGGCTGTGATAGGACGAGATCAGCGAAAGCTGACATGTTGAAGAGGTTTGCATCAACGTCGAAGAGCTGTCGCAAGAGTGTTTTCGTGCCGTGGAAGTCAACCTCGGGATCAAAGTTGAACCATTCGAATTCGACATCTACCATGTCAAAGTCCTTAGTCAGAAGTTAGTACAATATTCATAAATTTGCACCCGAGCCGACTTGTGGCATACCTCTTCATCAGAGCCATCCTCATCCATTTTTACGTCGTTGTCGGCTGGAGGGACATCCTTGCCCTCGACTTCGCGTGATCGTTTCTTGCCCATTTCAAATATGAAAGGAATAGAAATCTCTAGAGGACCGACTCGATGAGCGTTGCTAGTTGATAGTGGGTTGAATTGTCGTTGGTTGTAAAAGTGATTCAGGAGACAACGAACTTTTCATGAAGCTCATCAATGACGATCCCGCAGTAGGGGAAAAAAAACATAAATTTTTATCAACTGCCCCTCACTAGCCTCATACGGGACTTTTTGTGGTTTATTACCGCGGTTCAGTTCCGCGCTGTTATAGCGCGCCTGAAAAACCAATCAAGCAGCTTCATGTGCTTCTCTTCAGTCGGTGAGGAGAGACGAAACAGGTCTCCGATACTCCGACAGCTCTAGTTGTTGGTGTTGAGTTTACTTGTTTTTCAACATCATAACGCCCAGGACTTGTAATTATGCCTCACGAGAATCTGCCTTATTGAACAAAGCTCAAATAACATTCTCATATTGATATTGATCTTGGGATTTGTCGTTTTTCACAAGCTCCGTTGTACTTTCCGTCCGTACCTACCTACTTTACCCAATGTTTGATCCAGGCAGGTGCCTCTGTCCCCACACTGGCTCTTGACGCTTGAGCTTGCCCATCCGTTCCTACCTACCTAGGTAAGCACCACTGCCACTGCCACTACCACCATCAACCAATCGCGCCAACGTCATCCTTCAGGCTTCTCTCTTATCATCAACCTGCCAACGATTTATTCATCCGAGGCACAAACTTCATCACCCAGTACCCTGCACGATGGATTACAGCTCGACAATCCAAGATCCGGAGGATCCCGTTGGTGCCTCCCCATGGGGTAATTCACCAGTATCGTCGCCATCTCGAAATGCTTCAGCGTTTAACCCCATCTCAGGCGACCGTCCTCCACCTCCTTTGCAATTCAACAGCCAAACCTCCAATGGTTACAGTCAAGACCAGTCCGTGTCTGAGTCTGGAGAGATCCAGCGACCTAGTACTGCAACGACGGCGTCTGGTACTGAGGACGAATCACAAGACTTCACCACTCAGGACTCGTCAACGTTGACACACTCGCAGTCCGAATCAACTGATGCGCCTCGATCTGTAGACAATCAGGGCACTCCCACACCTGCAGAGCAGCATAATCAACCTGCTGGGCCAGGATCGCAGCAGGCTCAACAGCAGACGCAAAGCAAGAGACCACCTCAGCCCCAATATCGACTCCAGGCAAAGATAACTGGCCTCGAGCGAACTGGGAAGAAGGATCCTATCTTTCGATTCGATGTTCACGTATGAACTTATAGAATTCATCTGATTGACTGGTAAAAGCTAACATGTTGCAGACCAACATCCCGCGCTTCCGCACCACCCAATTCCGAGACGTTCGCCGGCTACACTCCGAGTTCGTCAAGCTTGCCGAACATCTGATATCTGCCAACCCCGAGGCTCTTGTTCCTGCCGTACCCCCGCCTCTGACTTCGGCCGGCGCAGGCACAGATGAAGATGAAGCTCGTGTCAAGGCTTTGATGCAGCGTTGGCTCAACTACGTCTGCAGCAATGAGGTCCTTATGCGCGATGATGAGATGGTGCTCTTCGTCGAGAGCGATTTTGGCTACAGCCCCATGGTGAAAAGAAAGCAGCCCGCAACAGGTGTGCGTAGAAAGATTCTTAAGCAATTTGCTCCTCCACCCGATGATACCCCCGAGTTAGCAGACGCGCGACCAATCGTCAAGCTGTTCTACCTGGGTAGCATGGATGCAGGCCACAAGGTTGATAAACTGGTCAAGGCACGAAGAGGTACGTCTTCAAGATTCCAAGCTACTTTGCCAGCTACGGTCAAGGCTACTAACGATTCCTAGGTCTTGGTCTTGCCGAAGCAGACTATGGAGCAAAGCTCACCAGCATGCACGTACAGGAGCCTCACTCAGGTCTTGCAAACGCTTACCGCAAACTCGGCAAGGTCGTCCAAGCTGTGGGCGACTACCACGCCGCCCAGGCTACTGCAGAAGCTACCACCATTGGAGACCCTTTCCAGTATCACTCACAGGACGCTTTTATCGTTAAGGAGACCCTCACCAACCGCCAGATCTTACTTCGAGAGTTTATCCAGGCGCAGGAGGTCACCCGTAGCAAGCTCAATGCTGCTGATCGCTTAAAGGCAAGTCCCAGCGTCCGTCGGGAGAAGGTTGACGAGGCTATCTCGGCTCTCGATGAGGCCCGTCAGCACGAGACATACTTGTTCAACAAGACTACTCGCGTCACGCAGAACCTGGTGCAGGAGCGTCGCAAATGGTTTGACCGAACTGCCTCTGATCTGCGCATGAGCATTCGCGAGTATGTGCTTCGAGAGATCGAGGCGGAACGCCGTACCTTGGCCTTGCTTGAAACGGTTCGGCCAGACGTCCGGTCAATCGATGCCTCTGGTGGTCTGAGCCGCCTCGGCCGTGAATCGCACCCCACCACAGTGCGCCGTACGAGTCTCGCTGCCAGCCAAGGCCCCAAAGGAGATGCGTGGAGTGGTGTTCCGCGTCGATCTGACGCGACAAGCCGCAGTGTATCGGGCAGTCTCGTCGGTACGGTCCAAGAGGAGGGCGACGGCGAGGATGCGGCGGAGGCGAACCAGGGCCAGGGGCGACCTGGAGCTGGCAGCCGCAGTGGCCTCAAGAATGTCAACGAAGAGGATGATGAGGATCGTGTTGATGCCAGGAATGCGGCTAGTCGACTGGCCGCCAGCACTTTCTGAGCCTGGTAGCAGTTTTTTAAGTTTGGCGGTTGATGCACTTTCCCCCTCTATCTGCTCTATCTATATCTCTCACAGTCTGTTTTGCACTTTTTTCTGGAACTTAATGCTTGCATCAGTTTCCACATGTTGTCTTGATAGCATCACCCGCAGCCTTGAACGATGAATGTGTAGCTGTATACTTCCCCAGCCGTTCCTCCCCGACTTGTTTCCTCTTGTCTCCCTTCTTTGTCGCATGTGATTATCATTCTTATATGTTTGGTTTTGTGTCTCGCCACACACCATTCTTGGTCTACCTTAAGCCGGATGAAGGTCCGAGGGCATGCGTTCCGGGGCCAATGCACCTGCTGTCACACCTTGAGCTACGGTCCGAATTCTTACGTAGCCCTTCGTAACTTTCTAGGCATTTCCTTAGCAGACCATTCATATATCGCCTGCTGCTTGCGATCTGGTCGATGGGCGGTGTGCAACACTATCGAGACATGTCGTGGCCATTCACAGAGCAAAGTGTATCATCGACTTACTCATATCTAATTTTCACGAATTGGCGTTTCAATCAATAGCACATCATATCGACTGGATTGTGTCATCCGCAGCCAATGTCACCTCGATGAAGCATGGTTCACCACATACTGTCGCTAGCTTTCTGGGCTACTGAAGCACTAGATAGATCATTGTGAGATAAGGAAGCTCAAGATTATTGGGTACGAACAGCCTTGTGCTGGAGACCGGTCAAGTATCATAATGCAGGTGAATCTTGGGTCGAGTCAAGTGGGCGTTGCGAAATGTCAGCGCTTCAACTCATTCATCCTACGTCGTTATTCTGTATTTATCGATCATCCACTTGCATTGTGTGGCAAGGGAGATAACCGGGGAAACTCATGATGCTGCAGCATGTGCGATTAGACAAGGTGAGACCGAGTTGCCAACCCAACACACCCACCACCACCTTATGTTGATGGCATGGCCACCTGTTTGAACCTTGACAACCCTTGTCGACTGGTGAAAACTCGATGAGGATAGGCGAAAAGATCCTATCAAATCTTAATGATAACCACATGGCAAGCTGGTTGGTGTCTTTGCCAGGGAGGCTGCCAATTCCCGAATCACAGCTTGGTGTCGCACGTACCTAGGTGAATGCAGTATTGTACCTAGGCATGCAGAAGAGTGGAAAACAAGAGCGAGGACGATTAATTGGCCGAGCAGCAGGGCGTGCATAGGAGGGAAACATTAATCCACCAAACCCTGGCGAGCTATTAACCTAGAGGCCTGGATCATTATGAAAAGGAGATTCTAGAAGAACCCCAGCCATTTCGACAACAAAGTTAGATGTAGCCAAGTTGGCAGTTTCAGGTCAACCTTGTCGAAGTCAATTACCGTCTTGACAGTGTAACGTGCTCACAGCAGGTTGCGGGTGCGACGGAAATTGGGTTTTCTCCTGATAAGTTCAACATTTACCGTCGCCGGCGCGCAAAGTATAAAATAGTTTCCCTATATCCCCACCTCGAAAGATGACAGTTGCAGCGATTATCACGATGCAAAATGGCGGTCTGGTGAATGAGCAATACCGCTCAACTCTGCCGTCTTCAAGCCAGGTTTGGCGTCTTTGTGGTGAGCAAGCACTGCAAGTAGCCATTGGCTCTCATCCCGTGCACTTTGCAGAGCATCAATTTTTGGATCCAAGACTATGCCATGACACGTCAGCGTGAGAGAATAGAGAGCAGGAACGGAGGGGCCCGTGAATCTGGAAAAGATGTTCCTCTGAAGGATCAAGAGAAGTCACGGTCGCTTCTTTCGGAACGATGAACAGCCACGACGGAAGTACAATACGCCTTTAGACACAGCCTGAAATTGAGCACCGGCTGAGGTGGAGATGGCGAAGTGGATTTAGCCACGATGAAAGCAACTTGCCTGTGCTTCTGGGCAAGGGCTCGACAACCACAATCCCTAATCTTTCTCAACCTTGTCCATAGAGCAAGGCAAGGCAAGGCAAGGGTCTCGAGGACGGTGGAGCCGAAGGTGTGTGCAGATCTCGTCATTTCTCTAAGTCAGTTGTCTGATACCCAACTGAGAACTGAGTTGGCGGAGTTTCTTGATCGGACAGCTTGACATCAGCAGCGTAGAGTCCCGATATATGGAGCTAATGCGCCGGCGACAGGGCTTGCATATGAGCGTTTTCGAACGGCTGATTGTACCATGTGGTGGAAGAAGAAGAAGAAGAAGAAGGTTGATAGCTTCGGCAATGATGTAGCAGTGCGCAAGCATAGTAGTAAAGCGAGTCATCCCTTGTAACACATGTATGCCCTTTGCGTTGCGTCGTTGAGGAGGTCTGGTTTGTGCCATGGGAGTCCTTGACACCCATCGTACTGTGCAAGCATCTGGCCTCAAGGTTGTCCATGACTAAAAGCTGATGCGGCAAAATCCTGTACGTAGACTGCTTGATAATTATCATAGATGGCTGCTTAGCCCCTTGGTTTCGCTAAGAGACGGCCAGCTATACCCAGATTGTAACATGTTGCATCTATAACCGCAAACATGGGCCGAACAATCTAGCTATGAGCATGCTCAGAAGAGCGCCCAGCCGGAATATTGTTAATGGAATCATCGACCATGTACTCTGTACAGAGACAGAGTATGTATAGCTTGAGAGAACAAATATGTGGGCTGGACTTTTTGAGGCCTATGACCTCGTTCCGGAGTCTGGGGTTCCCACCCTGTTGTCCGTCCACCCTGGTTGCTTGTCAGTTGTGCCAGGTGCCCCCAGGTGCCAGGGCAATTTCTTCCAAACGGAAAGCAGCCTTCGAGTGTGTGGTCGCTGTGGTGTACAGTACGATACAGCACAGTGCTGTACAGTTGAAGAGTAGGTTGCTTGAACCCCTGGTAGTGCAGAAGGCTTCGGATAAAAGCATCTCTTTGGGATACCAAGAAGGATCATAGAGAGTCTGGGCCATGCACATGGCTCGACTGTCCGATTGACTTGATTGATAGGGGAGGGGAGCTTGATCGGATGCAAAGATAAAGGTGTCGGGTCTCAGGTCACCTACCAAGGCAACAAAGAAAAGGTTCGGAGGATAGAACAAGAGGCAAAAAGTTAAGGAAAAGGAAAGTGGTAACAGAGACAGACCTGAAGTCCAAGTTTGTAATGTACCTACCTACATACCTACCTACGATAAGTCAACGACCTAACAAACAACCACAGTGGAAGCAGGAACAGGTGGGTTAGAAAGATGTCCGATTGGCAAAGTCTAGGCACCTAGTCCATGTCTATCTAGTACTTAGAGTTAGTCTCACTCTCATGGCAGGCAGGTTTAATCAACATCGAGACAACATAGCATGGCAAGTACTCCCATTACCCCCAGCAATTTAGCGGTAGACAGTGTCCACATTTATTCATGCATCTTCATCAACGAGCACCTTTTTGGCCTCTTTTCTCTTACGAAACAAAATGATTTTATCATATTCGCCTTTTGCATCGTCATGGCAATTCAGTCGTCGCTTGCGTGCCAACTTCGCGCATGTATGGCGCAATTCCATGTGCCGTGCCACCTATTCCTATTGCTGTTGCACTACCTACTATGTAGGCATGATGAGGTCGGGGCCGCCTTATTGAGAACGACATGTCAAACAATTCTGCCGCTTCCTTCAAGACTGCCGGTCTGATATAACCATAACCCTTGAATGCCAACGCTTTGCCGTACTACTATAAGTGGTGTGTCAGAGTTAAGACATGGTAGAATGAGACCAAATCATGGCTGACAACGAAAGCGCTCGCAAAGACTCCCCTTTACGACTCGAATACCCCTGTCCATATCTAACCAAAACAACGGAGAGACGTGACTCGAGGTGAATTCACCCTCTGAACTCCACGATGGTACATTCATGACCGCTGAACAAGTCAAATTGGGTCACCTCACCTACGTCGCTTATCACCATTTTCTCGTTTCCAGGATCAAACGTCCTCGTACCGTTATCCACTTGTTGATCTTGTCGAGACTTGAGATTTTCGCGGCCGTTCAGACTTCCGCTGGCCACCCGGAGGACCCTTGCCGTGCCCTAAATAAGCCCCAGCATGTTGGAGACACTCCCATCTTGGCCTTAACTCGTCCTTTGACCACGATGCAAAATGGCAAATGAGCTACGACGGATACCCCTCCGCAAATCCCCCGCCGCCCCGGTCCATCTGGCCGGCCTCCGTAGCGCACAAAGACGGTAGCGATAAACTCTTCGTCAAGTTCCGTTTTGTTGTCATAAACGACGATTTACTTTCCCCTCAGAGAGGAAACTACGAATCTGCTCGCATCTGAGATGGAGGTGGTCAAAGCAAGCTCAACAACACATGAAGCGACGTCTCCCATTATGCACATATATTGAGAGATGAGTCGTTGCAACCCACTACTATACAATACGGCCGATAGATTGCTTGATAGCGTTGCCTTTGTCGCTCGCCATTGGATTGACCTCACCATGGTCCAACTTACTTGTAACGTCAGTCTTGTCCACACTCAGACCCAGCGATCAGTTTTCCAGCAGATCCTGAATGGTGCCAGTCAAACCTTGACAAGCGTGCCCCGCGCACATGCATTGTGCTGCTTGCCATGACAACCCATCTATGCATGCAGTAACGCCCGTTGTTGAAGCGGACAATACAATTAATTACCCTCCAACCCTCTCTCTCGCATCCACCATCACACTCCGGTTCCGGGCTCAGCCCTTGTACACGACAAAGGGGTCTTGCGCACCTAGGCCTTGTCTTTTGGGTTCAGCATCGTTCCGCCTAGCCCTGCAGCCGCTTTGCGAGATGGTAATGGCTAACGGAAAACCGTCAGGTCTTTGTAGAGATAACTTGCGGCTATCTTACTGGGCCGTCTCTTTATCCTGACCAAGCATGTCCTGGATGCCGGCTTAACTTCGACCTTGCCCAATTCTTCATCCATACACCCTCTCTACTCATGGTCACCCATCACCATCGGCATTCATTTGCCATGGACAGCTCCAAGCCAGGTACAACGGGTACGGGTTGCCACCTATTTAAGGGGCGGACACCCTTCACGTTTGCCTCTATCTTGCTGTGCTCAGACGGTGATAGAGACATCGGCCACGGTCCACTCTATAAGCAACATCCCACGCTCAAAAGGACCCAGACTTGATGTCTCACGCACTTCTCAAACTTCAAGTTTTTATATAACGTTATTCCCAGCGTTTCAGTCTTTATCCAAGTCCCATCCTAGACTGTAACCCCCACGTAACCATCACCGCTCCCACTCTGTCACCTCTCCACCAGCCAATCTCCTTCCTCCTAAAAGCCCCAAAAGGTAATTGAGCCAAGCCATCACCAGACGTCAAGTCTCCATCTCATCCACCATCCCGCATCTCATCCCACGTTCTCAACGTTACTATCACTTAATCATGGCCCCAGCTGCTATGGGAGAGATGGCGCCAATGCACCTACCCGTCCTCAACCCGAAGTCATCGACCATCAAGGCCTCGGTCCTGCATGGCCCCAGAGACTTGCGACTGGTGAGTGCTTGATCAAAAGAGCGACCCCGTTGTCAGGGTCCTCAGCCCTACCGATAAGAGGAAGACTAACAGTCGCCGCTCCGTCATGTAGGAGACTAGAACCATTGAGGCGCCAGAGGCCGGTCAATTGCAGATTACTGTCAAAGCTACTGGCATATGCGGGTCGGACGTTTCATACTACAGGAAATTTGCCAATGGGGATCTGTGCGCCTGCCACCCTCTATCTCTCGGCCATGAGTCTGCCGGCGAGGTGGTTGCTATTGGCCCTGAGGTTACTGGCTTCAAGATTGGCGACCGAGTAGCCTTGGAGGTTGGAGTTGCATGCGGGCAATGTGGTATTTGTCGCCAGGGGCGATATAACCTCTGCAAGAAGATGAGATTCCGAAGCAGTGCAAAGAGCTACCCTCACTACCAGGGAACCCTCCAGGAGAGGATCAATCATCCGGCTGTCTGGTGCCACAGGTATGTCTAATACTGCAGAGTGTCAGCGCTCTGTGCTAACTACGATAGACTCCCCGACAACGTTTCTTATGAAGCTGCTGCTCTTCTCGAGCCCTTGTCCGTAGCTATCCATTCTGTCAATCGTGCCAGACCAGAGCCAGGTTCCACCGCTCTTGTTATTGGAGCGGGCGCTGTTGGTCTCTTGACTGCCGCCATGGCTCGTCAATCAGGCTGCACCTCTGTAACTATTACCGACATCGACAAGGGGCGAGTAGACTATGCCATCGCTAATGGGTTTGCAACCCATGGCTTTGTTACGCCCCTCTCGCGGTTCAGCTCATCGAATGTCTCATCGGGAGTCTCCACCCCAGACTCTGGTCTGATGACGCCTTCTAGCACCTTTTCCGCTGCTAGCCGTTTCGACAATGCCAGATCGCTGGCCGCCGACATTATCGCCTACACGAACGGCGGTGATGCGTTTGTCCAGGATGAGGACGAGGAAGGTGTGGATGTCACGTTTGAGTGTACTGGCAAAGAGGCCTGCATGCAGACAGCCCTGTATGCCACTAAAGCTGGAGGCAAGGTCATCATGGTTGGTATGGGAACGCCGATACAGACGCTTCCCATGTCGGTTGCCCACTTGCGTGAGGTTGATATTCTGGGCATTTTTCGATATGCCAACACATATCCTACCGGCATCCGGCTTCTCTGCTCTCAAGCGAAAAACGGCCCAGGCCACTCGCTGCCATCTCTCGACAAGATGGTGACCCATCGCTTCAAGGGTCTCGACAAGGCACAGAATGCCTTCGAACTGGCCACACGCACAAGCGATGACAAAGGCAACTTAGTCATCAAAGTGGTCATTGAAGCATGAATGATGCTACGATTTAAATGGTTGATATCGACATTATAGACCGAGGTGTTTCGCGAGAGAGAGTGGCGGGTATCTGTGCCGCAAAAATGCACGAGCTGGGTGCGTATAGAATCGAGCTGGTATATTGATTAGGATGGAGAAGGGTACAAGTACAAGGCGACTGTGTATAGAGAAGGGGTTCGGCGTTATTGGATATCAAACTTGAACAGAATACCAACTTATAGTAGAAGAATGTGTGGTTATGAATAAACGAGCTCTTGAACAGTCAGTTTTCGTTACCTCAAGTATGCATCCATCTTGCCACATATGATTCGTCCACGAATACAGTTGAGATTTATCTAAACACCTAACGCCAGGCTAAATGATGAAGCGAAGCTTCCATTGCGGTTCATACAAGCCTTTCCTCTTGTCGTCTATGAAGCATGCATGAGTGAATTGAGCACATTACATCATGATGTCCCCGGCGCCTCGAATGCTGAAAGCTGCTGGGTCAATTGTATATTCCTGGCCCCCCCGACGGCTCGATGCTTTGGACGACTCCACGACGTTGAACTTCTTGCCCACATCTCGGGCTTGATTTACGTTCTGCATGATGCCGTTGAGAAGGCCAACAAGGTTGACATCGTTGGCCTCATGGAGCATCTCGCGCTCAAAAGAAGCCTCGTCTGAAGGAATGACGAGATCGAGACGACTGACCAAGGCCTGGATCTGTCGCAAAACAACGGAAGATGGAGTGGTATAATCAGTATCCATAGAACTGGAATCGGTTGCTTCACCGCTGGTGTAGGAAGGCGGCAGGCGTTCAAGATAAGCTGTGAGGAGGCGAATGCGAGACTGGAGCATCTTTATGGCGTTGGCCTTGGCGGTGAGGGCATTGATAAGCTCATCTTCCTCGGGCGTGAGCGCATCGTCTTCATCCTCTGGGAGAAATTCCTTACGATCCTCGTCCAGATTCTCAACCAAACGGCGCTTGCCCTTACCGTTGGACTCGATGGATAGCGAGGGCTTCTCGTCCTTGGTGGTGGCAGCAGCGACAGCGTTACCCCCCGATCCGGCAACGTAGTTCATACTAATCATTTCGGTCTCGTCCGTCTCGACAGAGTAAGGTAGCTCTTTGAACTTGAGCTTCAGTGCAGGCTCCCCATCATCCATCTTCTTGTCCTCGCCATCGTTATCGGCTTTCGGGTCGTCCACCTCCCAGTTGCTCTCGTAGATAGTCAAGGGTAGCTTGCTGCCGACAGAGTGATCGAGAACTTCTTCGGGATGAAATCCAAGGAGAAGAGCAGACTCGTTCCAGCCTTCAAGAAGCTGGGTGTGGATTGGTAGGATGGTGGGAGTCGGACCGGAGGAAGGAAGCAGGGTGTACCAACCAACGAGATCTAGTTGACGGTCTTTGTGAACAGCGACCACTTGTTGACGTTAGTGTTAGGCAAAGTGAATATTCTAGGCAAATACTGACTCTGTTCTAATCGTGCGCTGAACTTGTCAGCATCAAGCAAATATCCACCCTGAACATTGTCGGCGACACGAGTGTGGGCCTCAAAGGCATGCTCGATGGTAACCTCGCGGCCATTCTGTTGACCTAACAGAGCACCGATAATAGGGCCCTGCTGCTGTCGGAGAGTGTGCCGAGTGATATAATCGGAGATAGTAAGGAGGACTAGAGGGTGGAGGATAGCTTGAAGCTCGGAGCTCTTTTGGTTAGAGAGCAGGGTGTTTCGTGTTTCGGTGGCCATGATGCCACTAAATTTGAGGGGAGGCGGATGAGTGAATTCGATAGCTGTAGGGATTTGACTCTTTCCAGAAGGTTTTATCGTGGAAGATGAGGCGGTGTCAATGAGTGGCCTCTTGTCATAAGATCAAGGTAACGTAAAGAGTGATGTCAAGACATTCATTGATAAATTGCGGTTGGCTTGTTTAGGTTGGAAATGCCCCGCGTTCCATGGGCGATAGATACTTCGAACAGGTGCAGCTTTGGATTGTGGGGTTGGATGGAAGCTGCTGCCTCATAATGCCTACCTACCTAAGTGCCTAGGTAGGGTGGTAGGTACCTCTGGGCACACCTAAGTTACCAGTTAACGGTAATTAGCATTTAGGCGTAGGTAAGGTAGTCGTGCAGTATTTAGAAACCAGCATCAATCAAGCACGTTCCCCAGTGAAACGAAATGACTAAGCTGAGCAAGACCAGCTCTGGATTTTGGCATTGCACAATTGGCCACTGGGTGGCTTCTATATGATCACTTTCACACCTGCATTGCATGCCCGTTGCAACGTTATCAAAATGGGTTTTTCTTCTTTCAAATGCCGAAGGAGGGACGGAATATAGAAGGGGAAAAATAAAGCGAGGAAGAAAAAAAAATGAGCTGACATTTCATGGTTTCAATTTTGCTGTGATGGATGTACCCTTTCTTTTCTTTTTCTCTCTCTCTCTCTCTCTCTTCCCTTTCCCTTACTTAATTTCGTCTGTCAACTTCTACAACCGCTTTGATCCGCTTTAGCCTCTTCACCCCTTTTCTGCTACAAATTTCACATAGCTCAGACATTTTATTCCTCTCATTAGAGCTTCATTTCTTTGTTTTAGGACCGGGACCTTGCCCGTGCGCTGGCGTAGAAAACGGATCTTCCCCTTGCCTCTTTCCTCAAGTACGACTGCTCTTTCTACCATTGACCATTGACCATTGACCATTGACTCTGTTGTCCACGTCCTGTCAAAGACACTGGAAACATCGAACATCAAACATCAATGCAACTCGCTCCTGCCCCTTGATGCAGCGGACAGACCCGTCATCGGCATCATCATTGATCGCATAAACTTCACTGCCCTGTCTCCCATTGCCTGGCGAGGGACGCATCCTGACATGGCTGCAGATAGGACACCAGTTACCAATATCATCAATGCCTGGATTCGCAACACATCCCTTTCATCTTCAAAACAACGGCCTTATCAACCCTGGGGTTTATATATTGACATCGTCACATATCCTTGTTGGAAATCTTGACTTTGCGACTTCCCAACCATTCTCTCACTTTTCTATCCTCTTGATATCAAAGCCTCTTTGACTTTGATTGTTTGTGGCCGCAATAGAAAAAAACAAATTCCTTTGGTAGGCACTCATTTTAACGAATCTTTGTTTGCAATTCCCTATTCTGCAATCTTGCAGCTCTATATGATTTAAATCCGCCTGTACCCTCCCTTAAGGTCTTGCATTTTATCATACCACCCTCAAAATCCGTCACTTCTCACTTAAGTTTTATTATCAGACTTTTTTATGAGAAGATTACCAACACAACCTTTACTGAACAAGTGTTGATCTGATCTCGATTAGGATATTTCTGGGTTCCCCTCTCGTTGATCTCTATACCTCACCTCTCAACAACCCGGCCCATCTGAGGCCCGCCATCTGGCATTCTCCTTCCAAGATCAAATTTCAATCATTCCATCACTGAAAGCAGCGACACCCGAGAGAGCCTTTGATATCACTCCGGCAGCCATTATTTGTTGGTTTGCGATCTCCATTACCACTGAAGAGACATAATGGCAGATTATCCCAGCGGAAAGCGCCAACATGATGGTAGCGTTGGGGGCACATCACCTGTGCCTAGTAAGAAATACAAACAAGCAGCATCTTTTGGGTCAGATACTTCGAGCTCCGGCTCCGACACAGGCGCCATTGAGATGAAGTTCCCACATCTTCGAGTTGATACTCCTACGCCCTCATTCAAGATGGTCGAGTACGACTCACCAAGCGTCCGGTCAAGATCACCTCAACCGCCATCACCTAGATCTCAATCACCCATGGTCCATTAATTACGATACTGCTTTCCTTTATATGGTTACGTAGTATGCAAACGCAGCATATGTGGTTGGGCCTTGTTTCCGATAAAACTGATATCATCACATTGCATATTCTTGGCATCTTGATACTCTAGCAGGCGGGCTTCTTTTGTGTTTTTTGTTTTGTTTTTGCTTCTGAGGGCATATGAGGCATCATTATGTCCCTGTTTTCCCATCATTTCCTTTGTATAGGAAAGAATGCGAGCTCCAAGTCCTCTTATATACCCTTTTTACTGGAGATCGGAGCGGACATGGTGTGTTAATGACCTGGCTGGTTTCATGATTTCGATTTCTTTCTTACTACTTATCTTGTCTTATCCCTTTCACCCGGCGTTAAAATATATAGGACGGAGGGAAACGGAAAGCATGGTGATCAACTTTTTACGATCATAATTGTAGTAGTAATGGTACATTTATATATAAATGTAGGAGAAGGACGGTCTGTCAACCGGCGATGCTTTCCTGGGGCTGCTCATAATTCATCAAAAGTGCAACACGTAGCACTGTCCCCTCATTATTCATCATGCGCATCCCACCATCTTACATCCACTTCTCGCCTCAATAGTCCAACCTCAAAGTTCCTTGCTCTCGCTGTGTTGGTGTTGTCCATAGCAAGTCGCTCAAGCTGCGCTATGGTCGCTGCACCTTTCCCCATCTTCTTGGCAGCGATATATTGTGCCATCAGCTCAGCATGCCGAGCCTCGTAGTCGTTCTTGACACGACGTCTCTGAGCTTCAGGGTCACACTCTGCACAGGTGTCGTCGAGATATTGATGTCTTGCTTCTGGTGTGCAGGACCGTGATTGGGAGAGGCTGCATCGGGTGGTGTGCGTAACGAAAGCGTGGCCGCAAGCTAGAGTAGTTTTGATGCTTGAACACATTGTATTCGGGCTTAAGAATGAGGCTGAGAGTATTATGTACGTATGTTGTGGTGGACAAGGACAGTATGCAGGTGTAAGTGGTGAATCAAGGGAATGCACATCAGAAAGATGATTAGGGCCTGAGGTGAGATTTCTCAGAAAATTCTCCAGGCGCTCTTAAATACTAGCTTCAGGCCATGACATCAATGTCGATATGAATCTTCAGTCGGAATGCCTTGGAAGAGTGGGCGAAAAGTTGTCTAGATAGTACGCTATTCACCCTTTTTAGGGCATTCGGGGCCTCTGAAATGTTGGGATCACCCTTGCTCCTCGTCCGACCATCACAACATGTCCTGCTCTCACCGCCATGCTGAGCCCCCAAGTGAAACTCACAATCATCAGTTCCAGTCTCTCATTGATAGTCTCAGTCGAAAGAACAAAGTCGGTGGAATATGGCGGTCATGCAAGAATGGGCTTGTTGGTTAGCGAGGTGAGCTGCAAGGAGAAGAATATGATCGGATGTCTTGATTTGTAGAGTAGCCCAAGCTGTTAATAGGTTGGATGGTGATCATTGATGAATGCTCCGATGAGGTTCAGCGATATGAGGGAGGACAAAGTTAGATATTATACAGGAACAACACAGGTCCCGAGAAAGAGTTTGAGTGATGTTATCAAGTGAATTTTGTCAGATACCGTACCTACCTGGATGAAATCGAACGTTGTTCATTACCTCAGCCATCGATGAATAATACTTAATACCAAGAGATTGTGAAACCAGCCACAAACCCAAAGAGAAAAGAACGCTAAACCAATAGTGGGACTTTCCTACTTCATAACATGAACTGCGATCCGGGCAGTCGTTCCGTCTGTAAATTCCTTCCAAGTCTTCCCCGCCCGGAAACAGCTTGCCTGAGAGGTCTAGATCAAGCCAATCTGACAGGTACCAACGACTATGATCATGGGGTACCTTCCCGTCATTAATCTTTCACATATCTTGACAAGAAAAGAGAAGAAGCCAGGCGTTACCTAGTACCTAGGCGTACTATACTGAGTTTGTTACCATTGTTTGTATCTCGATCACTTGATCTTCATCCACGTTTCTTCGGGAAGCTGTGAACCCTTTCCCGAGACAATTCAGGGCCAACCAAGTTCCCGTGTAACGGTATTAGGACATTTTCCCCCCTCCTTGCAATAGAGGGGAAGGAACGGTAGCGCCTGAATTGGCTGGTACATTCATCCACGCCCATCAAGTCGAGACGGCGGGCATGTTCTCCCTCCACTGATTTATTTCCCGCACAGTCCTGCTGTCAAGGTTGACTGGCTAGCTAGCTTGGCTAGTACCAAGCAAATATTGGCCGTGAGATCAGTTACGGGGAACTGATCCTGGATCCTGGAACTGATACAGTACAGTACCTAGGTACTCACGAGGTAGTGAGTGTCCTTGAGCACAAGACATTCACTCATAATTCTGCAACGAGCCGCCACAAAGTCACTTCCCCATCTTCATCACTGCAGCACTGCAAGTCGACAGTCGTCTTTGCCCCATCAGCTGAACTTCAACCACGTTTTTGGGCCTTTTCGAGACTAAAGACGACCGGGGGATAGAGGCCAACTACCGGTTTTGCCTGCACCTATTGTGCATCAATGCTGCCTTAAGGCTGGTCTCGGTTCATCCCAACGCTACCATCGCTCGTCTCCGGTTCCAACGCCAATCGCAGCTGCTGGTCTACACTACACGTATCCAGACTGAACCGGCGTATTGTCACGGGTGTCCCTGTCGTTATTTGTTTCCGATTCTCCCACAGCCCCGTCAGTTCCAGGTTTACCGGAATTCCGAGATCAAGGCACTGCGCAAGCCTCTCCGCTTCAATCAGACTGCTACGCACGATTCCAACTCAAGTCCGTAGCATCCGACCCGACATTTCTCACTCAAATCTCACGTGCTTCGCCTGAGTATGCCGTACCCCAACGGGCCCCCAATCCCGGGAATACCCCCGCAGCAGCGATATCAGCCTCAGCTTCACCCTCAACCTCAGTCTCCAGACCCCTCCGTTATCAAGCTGACAAGGGGCACGAGTTGTGTTCTCTGCCAGCAGCGCAAAGTTCGATGTGACAAGAACAAACCATGCGCCAACTGTGTAAAGGCAAAAGTTGAGTGTCGTGTTGTTCCTCCTCAGCCCCCACGCCGTCGCAAAAAGCGTCTACATGAAAGGGACTTGATAGACCGTCTCAAAAAATATGAGAATCTTCTTGCCGAGCATGGTGTCAAAGTCGATGCCATAGGACACGAGCTTCGTCCTGACGGTCCCCCTGGAGAAGATGTGGAAGAGTTGGAGAATGACTTTGAGGGTCTTAAGACTTCTCCTGAAGCGAGTAGCTCTCCAGCTACGTCACAAACCGAAAAGTACGTCCTTTCATTCTCTCATCACAAACTATTACATGAGTCGTAATGAAAGTTAACTTGGCATCCTAATAGGACTGGGGGAACATGGTTCTCATTACACAAAGAGGTATCTTCTTTTAACCTGTCATAGTCACCTTGCCCTTACTTCTATGATATCTGAATGCTAACGTGGTCATTCAGTTCCGAGCAAGTGAGCAGCTCCTACAAGACTCTTCAGACGAAGAGCCCGAGGTAGGCTCTACTATACACCGTGCTTTTGATCGCATGTTCTCTCACAATGGGTTCCCGTTCATCATCGGCGGTCAACCCGGCCCAACAACTGGCCTTCACCCCTCAACCATCCACATATTCCAGCTTTGGCAAATATACATCGACAACATTAACCCCCTCCTCAAAATCACCCACATCCCGACAGTCCAGTCTCAGATTATTCAAGCAAGCACCAATATTGACAATGCTCCTAAGAATATTGAAGCTCTCATGTTTTCAATCTATCTGATGGCCATTACATCCCTCGAGGAAGGCGATGTCCAACGCATGTTTGGAGAGCCCAAGCAGGAATTGTTAGGGCGATATCATGGGGCGACACAACAGGCCCTCACCAATGCTGGTTTCATGAGAGTCAACGACCCGATACTATTACAGGCATACGTGCTTTATCTCGTCAGCAACATTTCCATCCTCTTTCTACAATTGTCCGACTAATCCAGAATACAGTTCGCAGTTCGTTGGTTTGTAGACCCTCGGCAGGTGTTCTGTCTAATAGGTATTGCTGTCCGTATTGCACAGCAGATGGGTCTTCATCGGGACCCAGGCCAATTTGGTCTTCCTCCTTTCGAAGTTGAGCAGCGCCGCCGCCTTTGGTGGACGTTGGTAGGCTATGACCGACGACTTGGGGAGATGACGGGTTCAACCGTTACTGCCCTGTCTAGCGGAGGCGACTGCAAGATCCCCCTGAATGTTAATGACTCGGATCTCCATGTAGATGGTAAAGAATTACCAATGCCTCATACCGGACCAACAGAGATGCTCTTTGCCTTGACGCGCATCGAGATCGCCATGGCCGTGACGAGCGACAGCAACCGTGACAGCCAGAAGATTAATAACCCCGACCAAAGCCCTCCTGCGGCACCTAACGCCCGTTCCAGCCCTACCATCAAACTAGCTGGCCAGGACGGTCCTGTGTATACCCTCGACAGCTATTGCGCGCATGTCGAGGCTACCTATCTCAGCCAATGCGATCCCAAGATTCCTCTTCACTTCTTCACGCTCACCATGACGCGCCAGGCACTATGCAAGATGCGTATTATCAGCTTTCTCATGCGTATGTACAACGGCGAGCCTGTATCTTTCAGAGAGGCCGAACGCGAGAACCTGTTCCTCCAGGCGACCCAGATGATCGAGTACGACAACGTGGTACAATCATCCGAGTCTCTGCGACCGTTCAAGTGGTATTCCATGCATCACTTCCCATTTCCCGCCTACATGTTCCTTGTTCAGGAGCTACGGCGGCGCGCCATTGGCCCGATGATCGAGCGCGCTTGGGAGGCTGTGACACTCAACCATGACCTTCGTGGACTCCTTAATAACTACCACAGCCCGATGCATATGGTATTTGGTACGCATTTTATCAAGGCATGGGATGCTCATGAAGCCGCCATGCTGGCTGCGGGAAAGCATGTGCAGCAACCCGCTTTTGTCACTATGCTGAAGGAGCGCGCTCAGGCCCGTCGACTTGCAAAAGCTGAAAGTCGTCCCGATCCCAACTTGTCGCGGCCCGGCCTCAGTATCCCTCAATCCCAGGCGAGACCGCAAGGGCCTCCATTGAATCCCGGCCCTGATCAACCTTCCCCAGGCGCAGTCATGCAAAGAGCTGGCTCTGGATCTGTCGCCTCTAGTGAAGAAGCTGAGATGGATTGGTCATATTTCATGTCTGGCTACAATGATTCCGTGAGCTTTCCTCCCATGGGTGGATTCGGTAGCTTCACTGGTGGTTTCGGGGGACCCGGAGCAGCGGGAGGCATGGGATCAGGTATGGGACCAGCACCAGGAATGGGACAAATGGGTGGTACAACAGGTCCCCCGGGCGGAATGGGAAACAGAGGAGGGGGAGGCAGTATGTTTAGAAATTAAGAGGGCACAGGCTACACAATCCTGACATATCCATGTTTTGGCTTTGGTATTGATGAACTGGTTGTGATTGTTTGCAAATTCAAGATATGAGACTGACCGGCAGACTGGTACAGGAATGCTGCCACGATCTCTTTCATTAATTGATACAAGTAGTGTCGTTCGAACTGTTGGAAATGCTAGCCAAATCCGACACGATGGGATAGTAGTGCCAACCCTGGCTCAAGAATCTTTCAAGACTGACCGCCAATGTATTGGTGGCACTCGTTTTTTGAGTTGTAGACCTTAAAAAAGTGTCTCCAAGTCAGTGTGTCGTAGTGACAGAGAATCGTGATCCGCCTGTTGTACGTAACGATCCCTATCTCACCATACTAGGCGGGCATCTTGTCAACCAGTACCAACCAGTGTGGGGTGCATAACGGCGATCGACAAGGATTCCAGAGTGATACATCATACAGTCCCTAAAGAGATAGATATCAATCTCCCCCCTGCAAGTTCCTCGTCTCGAGGGAGAAGAAGGGGCCGCAATGACAAGTAGCCTTCCACCCAGGTTACGCTAACACAAGGCAAGATGTTCGTGTTTTAGCCCGCAAGTTGCAAAGGTCTCAGAAATGTGTTGCAATTCGTACAGCTGATGTTTGCGTCGCGGGGGGGTAACACAGGTAGATTGGCAGGTTAGGCAAGTGGTGCATAAAGCTGGCTGACGCCTCGTTCTTGGTAACTGGTTGCTGCTGCAGGGTCACGTAAGGGCGAGCCCGAGGACCCGTCGCTGCCGCCTTGGCTCCTCACTATGATAACGGTTTTTGGGCCCAGCAGTCAATCCAATCGAGTTGGGGATGGAGCCGGGTATTTCTGAAGGCTTCAAAAATACTATCACCAAGCTCCTGTGCTTCTTCCTCGGACAGCCCCATCCTGTCAGGGCGGCCCAGCATAGCTGTAACCCACTCCTCGATTATGGATTGAGTGAAGATGCCAACCTCTCTCATCTTGGAGTCTTGGTGCCAGCGGCCAACCGGCATGTACGAGTGTCTTTCGTTCACATTGACAAAGCCGACATCGTGCAGCGTGTCGACGATCTTCATCGGAAATCGTAGATTCCATCCGTACAGTTTTGAGAATGGGCCTTCCACGAGCCGGTAAAATTTGTTCATGGGATGGTCATCTCCAGCAGTATCGTCTGTAGAGAATACAAAGGGGATGATTTCGTGGATTTCAATCCAGCCACCAGGTTTCAAGCTCCTTCGTGTCCGTCAGTCACTCTGTTTATGGGTCATAGGAGATAGGCACACCATACTCAAAAGAACGTTCTATCAGCTGTCGAGGCTTCCGGAGGGTCTGCAACAATGACCTGATATGGATCAAGTCTGCGTCTGAATATATTCTTGTCCAAGGACGAAACTCGTCTTCAAGGTCTTCCACTCGAAACTCGACATTGAGAGGCGTCCAATGTGGTTGTATGGGAGATAGATCAGTGCCTATGACTCGTGCGCTTGGGAAATTCTCGGCCACTGAAACGAGTATGTCAGTTGTTTGGATGTGGTTTTCAGATGCTGGGTTGGAGACAAACTGTCTTGCGCCCACATTCCAACGCCGGTACCAAGATCAACAACCTTATGCGGATTCTGACCAATTGGTGCGAGAAAGAGCTTTCCATCAAGGAGGTAGTCCAGGTATAGCTTGTGCTTCAAACCCTCACGGACTTGTTCCTCATCGTCGTTTGGCAACCCATACCGGCCTCGAAGAAAACCCTGGTAACGCCTGCAGATGCAGATGTCAGCGCTTCCTGAGCACGAAATGAGCAATCGGGGGTCAAGAACCAACCTTCCATGTTCATACGAGTATAATTCTCTGGTTCTCACTGACGTAAACTCAGATGTTGCTATTGAATCTCCGTAATCTGACGTGGGGTCATCTTCTGGGACATCTCGTTCCATGATTTTAGATATTGAGTTGGGGCTTCCCTGACAAGGGTATGATTTGCAGGGAGAGATCTTGTTTTATGATAGACGGAACAATGAAGGAAAGACATGGGACGCAGCGAATAATAAGACTTTTAACATGAAAAAAAGGGACCAAGGGTTTAATTTAACTCTGGGGTCTACCTGTCAGATGTCAGGTCCGAGTGGTAAAGTTGAGTCTGCGAGGTGGGTCGGTGGTTCTTATGTGCCATGTATTGTGCCAGCAGCGGGACTGGCTTTACCCAAGTGCAAAGGCAAAGAAAAGATGCTGCTGCGTGGTCAATGTGAGAGACAAGCTAAAGTGCAATGACTAGAAAAGGATGTGACAAGTCGAGTTGGTTGGAACGAACCATCCAGCCGCTCCAAATCCCAGAGATGGCGGCGGGTCTTTGGGGGGGGGGTCAAGATTCACGTCGACCCAGCAAACTGGACCAACTGGGCCCTGTGGAGGGGGAGCTGCAATGGCTTGGCCAATGTGATAGCGGCACGACCAAGAGCTGATTCCAGAAACACGGAAGCGGACGAGTCTTGTCACTCGCTGGTGGAGGGTGTGTACTGTACTGTAAATGTGTGTTGGCTGCCCGCACACTCAGCTCCCGAACCCGAAATCCGAACTCTCCCAGGAATCTGGTAACAAGTAGCGAAGCTGTTTCAAGCTGGCTCACTAACACCATATAGAACTGTGTGCTCTGAAGTACAACTTGGTCGATGAGCCCGGTCACCGGCCCACTGGATAAGAGATAAAATATGCGGGTGCTTCGTTGAGGCCAGTAGATGCCCAACTCAAGGAACGTCTCTGAGCAGCCTGGGTGCTGTGTCTGGACCCGTGATATGTCCCGTAATGTACTGTACTTGGAAACAAGTGCCGACTACCTCTACACGAGGGCTGGATGATGCCAGCCTACTGACGCACTTCTTCACCGATAAAGGGCGGGACCCCCACCAGCTATGCACTACGTAGTATGTAGTAGTATGTACCAGTGCCGTGATTTTAAGCTTTTGCTTTGCAGTTGGAGCCTGAGAGAATGAGACAGAGACAGAGACAGACAATTGAAAGTCGATGGTGTTGGTTGTGATGTTGGTTTAGCTAAAGTCCGAGACGCAAGTGATATAACGGCGCAATGGACTAGACCCGACAGATGAGACAATTCGCATGGGATTTAAAGCAGTCTCGAAGACTGAGGCGGTCAAACTGACACACCAAGCTCATGCTTCTGTTTAGCTCCCGGTTGACCCCTCAATAAACACTGCATACGAGCCACTAGAGATGCAAAGAGCACTTAGGACTTAGGGCCAAGTTGTTTGTCACCGGCCTTTTGCAACTCAGTGATGGGCAGGTGCACAGTGAGTGACCCTGTTACTTGCAGGCGCACATGTAAATGAACAGGGAAAGCCTCTGGGTGAAGAACAAACTGCACGTTTCGCTGAGCCTGACTTTATAGATACGATACCTAATGCTTTAGGATTGTGCATTTAGTTGACGAGATAGAATATCTGGCATCCATTGTGCGCAGATTACCGTTCCTCATGGGCCACAGTACCATGGACGGGATCCGCCCAGATGGTGGGTTAACCATTTCATCGGTAATGAACTCGGATTAATCTAAGTATGTACCGCTTTTCCGGACCATTAGCCGTCTCGAGCGTCAAAGTTCAGTCGGCTTTGCTTGGTTCTGGATCATGGGTAGACCTACTCAACCGCTCTGTGAAAGGGTAGCACCAGAGAATAGCAGGTAGCGCGATCAGACTGTGTCATGACGAGTTACCAGCTTGACTTACATGTCGCCTAGGTTTGGGCTACCATCACTCAACAGCCACTGTGTCTCACAGGCGGGGGTTGATCTCGAGGCGGTCAACCTTTAATTAGTATGTTAGAGAGAGGGTTGTGGTTTAGGAGGTAGACAGACAAATAGACAATCCAAACTGTTTAAGCTGACGATGGTACAGTACCCATGTTGCGGGGTTGTACTTGGGAATAAACAATGAACTGTTAGGAATGGCGTTGCGACTTTACAATACCTACTTGCAAGCAAAGCCCTCGTGATGCAAAAACTGGGAAAATGATAGTTCTTAACATTATATCCAATACTAACACTTGTCATTGTTCATGGAAGGAGGTCAAGTTGAGCATGCGCCTTTTATCGTTCATGTACATCATCTGTAATGCCTGTCTTTATAGGTAGGTACTCAGGTGGGTGGGTATCGTTACCATTCTGTTTGCCCCAAATCCAACATGATGATGGATGATGGAAGGCTCTCCCTTCACGTTGATCCTTCGACGCACCATGGAAGGAACAAGCCGCATGCAACCCGAACCCATGTACAGCGTACACCCAAGGCCAAAATTTATATATTCGTACGGCGAACGCTTAGGGTGCTATATCAAGTTTTGTGCACTTACTCACATGGAGTCCAACGTGCATTTATTGATTTAGAAATTCCTCGTCAGTAGGTATCTTTGCCATCGTCTGTCTTGGTTGAGAAGTGTACTGCAGTACCTATCCATCTTCACTAGTGGGTGTCATCACAGTGGTGCTTCCATTAGTGCTTTGTCGCTGCCCGTCAGAGCAAGGGGAAGTGGGTCATCCAATAGAAACCAATTGAGCCCTAAATTATTAAGTTGCTTGGCTGAGAGCAGGCACGCGTCCCGTCATGACCATTTTAAGAAGCGTGTAAAGCGCGTCGCCAAAAACACGTCCTTTCATAACCAAATTTAGCCCTTGATCATCCCGCCTAATTTCAATCTCTATAGCCCAGATGTACCACATTCATAACAGAATTCTTTAGATGCCCCCGTCATTGACTTCCATGGCTCCATAGAGGTACTCTATAGAGCTATCTTGTTTTATTCCAACATCGCCTCTACTTTTTACTACTCCCACCCTGCTTCCCTCCCAACCTCCGTTCCCAAGTATCCCTTCGAATCTCAAGTCACCGACGTGATACCCGACTCTCCACAGCTTTCAACTATTCCCCTATACTTGCCGCTTTCACTTGTCGACAATTGGACCATATTGCATGCCCATGCCTTCCGGGTCCTTCGAGTACAGCAAACGAGCGTCGTATACATCTTCGCAGCCATGTACCTGCCGCGATCTCTGATCTCGAATCTTTATACTCATCTCCAGAATACTCGACACCCGCTATCACCACCCGTCCTTATCCTCGTTGCTCTCGAGCCAGACGCCTTGTGTGCTTGCAGAATCCTTACAAGGCTATTAAAACATGACTATATTCCACACAAGATTCAGCCTGTGTCAGGCTACTCAGACCTCGAAAAGGCTGGTCGGGAGCTTGTAGTGCCCATGATGGAATCCCAGGGTGGCAGTGGTGGGGTGGTCGTTTGCTTAGGTGTAGGAGGTATGGTAGATCTCGGGCCCCTACTAGGACTCGAGCCCGAAGCCGAAGATAGTTCGCCCTACAGCGGAGTTGAGGTCTGGGTTATCGACGCCCATCGACCATGGAATTTGGGAAACGTGTTTGGCGGATTCCCCCTGGATCCTGCAATCGAGGACTCGTCCTCGTATCAGTCAAGGAGTCCGGCTGGTGTAGACGGCGGTCGGATCACACAAATGTATAAGCCTGGGAAAGGTGGCATCGTGGTATTTGACGACGGCGATATCGAGGAAGGTCTAGGGGCCGAGCGAAATGCTTATCTTGCTCTGGTAGACATGCCAGAAATTGACGAAGACGACCAGGACCTGGGGGAGAGCGATGACGAAAGCGACAGACCTGACAACGACGACAATGAAACCCATTCAGCAGTTCATGCCGGAACAAAGCGAAAGAGTTGGTCCGACGCCGAAGACGATGATTTCAGTGAAGACGAGAGACCACGACAGCGCCGTAGGAGTAACTCTGTATGCTTCCTCAGATGATGTACCGTGGCAAGCAACCTACTAACACTTCTCTAGTCAAGCTCCATACCAGAATCACCGCTTCGACCACAACAAAGGGGGCTAATTTCCCTTCAAAATCCAGCTCCTGGTCTGTCAAGTGATGACCTTGAACCTCCTTCGGCAGCCCAACCTCCATCAGCTCCATCAGCTCGTGCACTTCGAAGGAGGCTACTTCGTCTACGGCAAGAGAACGAGGCGGTTTTACAAAAATACTATAAAGTCGGCTCCTCCTTTTCAGAACCTCTCTCTTCTATGATGTATTCCCTTGCATCCGAGCTGGGCCGCGAAGACAACGATCTGCTGTGGTTAACGATAGTGGGAGTTACCTCTATGGAGTTGTACGGCCGATCATCAGCAGGAATCGCCGCCCCTGTTAGGCAAACCGACAAGAGCCGCCCTACTGGGTGGCTCGGCGTTCGAGGCGCTAGAATCAGACAGCTACTACGTGATGAGGTGAGGCGTCTAAACCCTCCCGAAATCAGCAACGGACGAGTTGCTCCCGAACACACAGGCGTCATACCGACAACGGCGAGGAACCCCGAAGACACAGGGATCCGCCTTTCCCCCGAGCCGCGATTTCTATTAATTCGACACTGGAGCTTGTATGACAGCATGCTTCACTCACCCTACCTCTTTTCTCGCCTCAAGACCTGGAGCGAGACGGGTATCAAACGACTTCACAAGCTCCTAGCCAAGATGGGTGTCAGTCTCGCGCAATGCAAGCAAAGCTATACACATATGGACATGATGTTGAAACGTGAGCTGAGAGCCAAACTTCTCAAGTATGGTTCTCTGTACAATCTTGATGAGATGGTACCTTCAGTGGACACTGATGGGAAAGATCGCGCTGGTGCCAAGGATGGATGGGGTTTCGTACGGAGCTGGGGCTGGCGTGCCACATTGAGTGCCCAGGACGTAGGAGTGGTCATTGGTGCCTTGCTCGAGGTCGGGCGACACACACATGCCACCGACCCAACGCTGTCATCAAGTCAAGTCGTCCGGGAAATCGAAGAGGAAGCCGAGCTTGTTGCTCAGGGCGAAGAGTGGATAAGCCGATTCTGGGACGCCTACGATGCGCTTGAAGAGTAAGACAACGCCCAGAAACCTGAGCTTGAACGTGGAATGTATGTTAACCTTTTATCGCAGCATCGATGCACTAAAGGCCGGTCTGCCTACTGCACAGTTTCTACACCGCGCAATCTATCGTACGGGAACATCACTCATCAACAAGAAGCAGATCAAACATTTGCGTGCATTCCGTATGTGCGTCGTCAAAGATGGACCAGATGTCTCGCTTTTTACACACCCCGCTGCCTTGACCAAGCTTTCGCTCTGGCTGGGTGAAGCTCTGGCAGAACAGGAACGAGAGGCACATGGGAAGCTATCCCACGGTGGTCGGGGTACTCCCTTGGTCGTCGCGAGCCTTAATGAGAAGCGGGGAATATATGTCGTCGTCGGTACTGGCGGCGGAGGCGGCCCAGACACTACCTACCTGGACCGAGAAGCTGCAAAGCAAAGAAAGGCAGAGAGGGAGGCCAAGTTAAAGAAAAAGGAGGAGTCACGGCTAGCCAAGCAAAAAGTACGGGAAGAAAAAAGGGCGGCTCGACGTGATGCTGGGGAGGATGACGATGAGCTGGAAACGGAATCCGAGGCTTCTGATAGCTCGGATTCAGATGAATCAGACGATGACGAAGTCGAGCTGGAAAAGGGCTACGGACTGAACAAGTTTGGCAGCGCTTTCCAGGAAGTGGTGTCGGAGACAAACACCCGTGTTCGCATCGACAGCTTCGAGCATTGCGTAGTGGAGGTGAGGAAGGAAGATCTAGGCGGGTTCCTCGAAAGCTTAAGCATGAAGGCAGTGGTGGGCTAGATGAGCCCTGTTGAGATATAGGGCTGAGGTGTGTCACCGTGGCTTAGTGAGATGAGTACTGGTGCTGGTAAATGGGCGGAATCTGTGGGTTTGTTTTCGGGTGTAGTTTCTTGGAGGCTTTCTCTGATATGTTGGGCTATAGCGATAGGAGTCGGGCGGCCATGAACTCGGGACGGAAGAGCATACATATTGGCGTGCTATAAATAATTGAGCATTGAATTCTTATCGCCATGTCGTTTCAAAACTGCATCTAATTCCCTGTTTGTCTCTTGTGTGACGCTGATGAGTTGTATGATGCTACGTAGTACCTATCTCGACATCGGCCAAGACAGCTGGGTGCAAGACAACACCAGAATGGGACCAAGAACATGGCGCTATATCTTGAACGGGGACTCATCTGGTGCTATTCGACACCCGCGGAGCCCGGTAAGCAGGAAAACAACGTTGCTACTTGCCCATGTTACGATCTAACCAGACCTGGAGGATGCCAGATATATGAAAAGGTGGTTGTGTTCTTCCAAACCACATTTTAAAGCAAGCTGAGATAAGCGAGGAGTGATTGGGCGCCACAGTATTGGGACATCCAAACATGTAAGCAGCCATGTCGGTAATTCGTCCACCATCCTGGAGCTGAATGATAAAAGAATCAAGTCTGACGCCTGAGAATGCCAAATAACAGGCTGCAGGTCGATAGTGGACAAGATTAGCCTCGGGAGGCTGTTCAATGGCCAGAAATAGCTGTATGAACCAGATCATTATTATATCAGTGATGTTTGTTGGATTGCCTCTTGAATATAAAGAGCGATGAGAATGGCAGTTCATAGGCCGAGAATTTACTGCTTCTTCAAGCTTGACCACTGTGAATGAAGGAAAACACCAGTAACAATATCGATATGGGTGTTTCTGATACTTGGGTCGATGGCCCCTTCAAACTCATTAGCAGTAAAGTTTCTGGTGATGCGGTAAGTCCAGGATTGTACTTGTATCTTGCATGAGTCCAAGGGCTGACTGAGGGGAGAAAAGATAGGGAACCGAGTTCAAGGAGCCAAAAAGCTAGCCTCGGAAATGACCATCGTGCACAATGTGTTACTTCGAGGTATCAACGCTGTGTACAACCAGGCAGTCAACGTCGGGGTCAAGGGGAACGAAAAGGACAAGACCGACTTTATCAACTTTGCATCTGTATGGGGTGAAATGCTCCATGAACACCACGAGACTGAAGAACAGATGGTGTTCCCTGATATTAACAAGATCACAGGGGTAAAGGGGTTGATGGATGGCAATATTGCAGAGCATCAACTATTCACCCAGGGTCTGACAAGATATCAAGAGTATCTTACACAAGTAAAAGAGGGTGAGGAAAAGTACGAGGGGCAGAAGCTCAAAGACATCATTGATTCGTTTGCGCCGGTCATGCGAGATCATCTGGAAGCGGAGATTGAGACACTTGTCAAGCTGGGCGAGTACGAAGACAAATGCGATTGGGCAAAGTGGTTCAAGGAGACAATCGATGAGATTGTGGGCAAGGGAATGAAGGATGCACGATACCGTGTAAGTTGATCAATTTCAGCAGACCCATGTTTTCATCGCAACGATCATGTATCAGACAAGAGCTGACCAGGTTGGAGAAAAGACCGATGTGTTTCCGTTAACAATCGTTCTACATGACCGGACTTTTGAGGGAGGTGTATGGCAGCACTTTCCACCCATTCCCTGGGTTGTAGCTCTCGTGCTTCGATGGTTATACATGAGGACGCGTAAGGACTGGTGGAGGTTTGCTGGCTGCGACTTTTCATCGAATCCTCAAGAGTTGCCTTTTGCGAAATGAATCGAGCCGAGTTCGTACAAGGTTATGGAATTGGATTTCCTTGTATGTCGCTTATATAGTCTAGGTGCCTGTAATTCAAGCTTGTAGTTGTTAATACTGATGATGATGGTTTGAGTAACCACTTGCTGTCAAAGTGGATATCCACAGGCATGGCAAAGAATGCAGAATCGCGGCACATGCTGCTAGAACCAGAATCGAAAGGGTCGATATGAAGGAGAGTGGATTTGATTTGTCGTTCAAAGGGGCTGTGTTGACAACAAACGAGGCATGGCGCAAGGGCCCTAGACTTATGATCCGAACTCGATGTCCGAACCCATGTATGTGGAGTTGAAGCAAAAGAGGAGTGACAAAGCGAAGTATCGTTTTTAAACAGACCGATTGCCGGTTGATGGTTTGGAGTATGGATATGAATACTGTAAGGACAATTGATATTGGAATTGTTGCGTATCAAGTCTGTAGTTTGGTGGTGGTTAATGTAGATGTCAGAAGAGTGCCAGGTGCTGTCTGTCGAAAAAGGATAGGCTTGAGTTGTTAAACAGTTGGCCATGACTAATGGGAGGACGTCATCTGCAGCACCCTAGAATACGCGGTTGCGTTCCAACAATGCAGTAGCTTTCTTGAGAATTTCTAAACATGGGGGAGGAGCAATGGCTAGATTTTGCCATGTAACATGAACAAGTAAGCATATCGAGCAGACAGGGGAGGTATCTTTGTATCTGTGAGCTTTTCAGATGGCTCCTTCTGTCCTTCCTGAGCCAATGTGTTCATTTGTTCCCCACTTTCAAAATAAATCCAGTATTTGAAAAGCCAGACAAACAACATGAGCTCAAAGAGATGCCCATGAAATCTGGAAACCTAGAAGGCACAGTTGCAGATGGAGACGGAGAGCAAGGTGGTGTGAAGAAAGGAAAATAACAGTGGACGCAGTTGCACAGCCACGATGTGCTGTAGGTTGATAGGTTCCCGGGGCAGGTTGCCTAAAGAGGCAAACGCGAGGTTCAAAGGGGTAGGTGATTGACCAGAGGCATGAAAGTCCCCGATGAGAGTGGATGACGAGACAGAAAAATGGAATGAGTGGAATAATTCAGGTAACAGTTCTTGAAAGGCACCTGACCGACATCGCTTTGCAAGAGAAGAAAAGAGGACAGAAAAAGTAACTACTACGTACGTGAAGTCGACTGCTCTGAGCAAGATCCTCACCCGGAGAATGAGAATATCCACCTACTATGTCCACTTCGATTACGTCGAGTTATTCACCACGTCGCAGCGGGGTTTCAACTTCAACTTGCCTGTTGACCGAACCCCGCCCCCGCTGGTTATCAGTCCAGGCCAGTCCAGTCCAGCCATGTTGTGGCTATTAAAGCACTAGACTCTGGACAAACTCGCTGAACCAGAGCCATGGTCCAGCAGCCTTTACTGGTGAATTCCTTGTGAAATGCGGTTGTGCCCTCCTAAAGAAGCGCTGCTGTGAATTTGGGTAAGGAGGGAGCTTGCTTGGATCTGATAGGTATTCGTTAGTCTACTAGCTGCATCGTACACTTGCGTCTTCGAGTAAGGCAGTTCAAGTAAGGTTTAGAGAACAGCCGAAGAACAGTACCCTCGTACGTCAAGTCAAGGCCGGGTAAACATATCTGCTGAAAATAATATATCATGTTGAATTACGTATTCACTGTAGAGATATTTAACCACACTCTCAAACACTTGCTGTTGTGAAACTGAGTCGTTTCACAGTACTCTTGCTCATTATTAATCCAGTCTACGCGTTCATTTGGCAGTCGCTGCCTACCGTACCTACATACATAGGTACCTACCTACGTGCCAACTTTTGCCGGTCTCGTCCCCCACTCCCTCACAAGGGCACAAGGGAGGCAAGCACCATCTCACAGTCACCCATTTGAACCATCTCACCGTCGAACCTTCCAATCTGAGTGCCTGCCGTGCCGTGCCCTGCTAGCTATTGCTGCAGGCTTAACCTGTGAAATAACCTAAGCGTATGGTACCTGACCAGTCTGTACCTACAGTACTATACCTAATACTTTGTCCACTTCCTTCCCAATCTAAAACTCCGTCACAGCCGACGGCCCTCCTCAACCTTACAGACGCCCCCAAGATCTCTCGTTCCCGCCCTCTCAATTTGCAGTTACTGGTATTTGGCTACCTCCTATGTATCCTGCCTAGCCACCTGTGACCTGTGATTATCTTAGTCTATCTACTAGCCTCTGCCGTAGGCTAGGTAGTAGTTTTTTTTTTTCATTTACCCTTCCCTCCAACCATTCCTCACCAACAACATCATCACCTTTTCCCCCCTCGTACGCTTAGCGGCCTCCACTTCCTCTGAGCATAGATACTCGACAAACCGCCACCTTTGAGCAGCTTCTCTTCTCAATCTCCTTGCACCTAATCAACCTACTTCACTTTCACCTCTTGACGACCGCCTCCGTAGCCTGTGTCCATTCAACCATACTCCCGCTCGTCCCACTTACTCCAGGAGCGGCTTCTACCCCCTCACTCAAGCGCTTGCTTTTATCTCGCTCCGCGCATCCTCCGACCTTTTTTCCTCCGCCACGCACATCGCAAACCGACACTTCAACTACGATCAGACAACGACCAACGCCCCATTAAACCATACGAACTTGACTTCAGACGTGCATAGTCATTCGCCGTTGCTTGACTTCAACCTTGCTTGCCGTGCGACGAAGCATCTCCGGGCTTCCTCTATAAATTAGAACGCTTGCGCAATTCGCGCTCTCCACTTCTTCTCCGCCGAGTCACCTACGAACGTCCGACACCATGGGTAAATCGTGAGTCTGCCTTTCACTCATATCCGAAACCCGTCGTGCCTCATTCCAGCTCGAAGCCTGCTTTGGTACAAATAGGAGATCTGCAGGACACACGACCTTATTGGATGCAAGCGCAAGACTACACTACACTGGACCCCGCCAGCTGGCTGCCGACGTCATTCTCTGATTATCATTTCTTACACATGCTATGAAAAAGATTACTGACACTTGTTGCGCACTATCAGACAGTCGAAGCTCTCTCAAGACCAGCTCGCCGAGCTCCAGAAGTCGACCCATTTCGATAAGAAGGAGTTGCAGCAATGGTACAAGGGTGAGTCGCCTCTTGCTACGGCCTCCTGCGGGCTCGAACCATCAACATTTCGAGCTGCGGAGGCGGCGTCAAGCCCCCGTTTCTAACACAATATATAGGTTTCCTCAAGGACTGCCCTTCGGGAATGCTTACCAAGGAAGAGTTTCAAAAGATTTACAGACAGTTCTTCCCGTTTGGGGACCCTAGTTCATTCGCCGACTATGTCTTCAATGTGTTTGATAGTGATAAATCCGGCACCATCGATTTCAAGGAATTCATCTGTGCATTGAGTGTTACCAGCAGAGGCAAGATGGAGGATAAGTTGGATTGGGCCTTCCAGTTATACGACATTGACGGCGACGGTAAGATCAGCTATGACGAGATGCTGAGAATTGTCGAGGCTATCTACAAGATGGTAAGTCGACTGTTTCACTATGGATATCTCGCATTTGAAATTCGTATTCACGAGCACGAATACGTTTCGCATGGCTATCTCGGAGAGAAGGATGGCTCCTGAAGCCATCCATCATAGGAATCAGAATTCTGACAAAGGATAGGTCGGCTCCATGGTCAAGCTCCCCGAAGACGAAGATACCCCCGAGAAGCGAGTAAAGAAGATCTTCAGCATGATGGACAAGGACGAGAACGGCTGCCTGGACATGGAGGAATTCAAGGAAGGGAGCAAGCGAGACGAGACGATTGTTTCAGCGCTGTCCCTGTACGATGGATTGGTATAGTTTGAAGGGTACGGTCCAGAAAAAACCGATGGCGATATCATGAATTTGGCAGTAGCAGCAGCAGCATGAAGTATGAAAAACGACAGGATTTTTATTTTTTTTGGTTTGGTCTTTTTTTCCTATGGGATATCTGGCATGATGCCTAGGAATGGGCATGTGTCTTTTCGGACTTCTCGTAGGTTCTTGTTCGAGCGTATCGTCTTTCTCGGAGTCTTCTGCTGGCTATGGTGGTACTGAGGAGATGTGCAAGTTACAGCTGCGAGTTTGTGGTTTTATCTATTTAAATCGCGTGCCAGTCCTAACTTAACTGCTGGTCTTACAAAGTTAAGTTCTTATTATTATTCTGCTTTGAGGGTGGGCGGACGGCTTCCTAGTCTCATGATGCTTGGCATGATGATGATGGTCTCGGAGCCAAGCTTTGACGAGTTTTGAGCGGAGCATTTACGGATGTCTTTCTGTCATACAAACGCTGAGCGGAATTTACGTCTCTTTTCGTTGGCCTGTTTATGGTCTTGGCGAGGGTTGGGATCATGTTGACGATTATCTATATTTGACAAGCATCAATATCAATCGATCCAGGAGCAAAAAAGCAATCACTCATTAAGTACCTTGTTAGAATTAATCCCTTTTCTCAAGCCCGTACTTTACTTTGCTTAGGACCTAACGTCTTCATTGCCCACTAGGTGAATTCAATACAGCTTGTTAAGTACTACTACCTTTTAATATCAAAGATGCAGCATGTCGAGTACTAGGCAGGCAGGAGGAAACAACGCTTATATCCTGGAGTCCGCCTTTTCTGAACAGGTTTGATGAAGGAAACTCAGCTCATGCTGGAGTGGAAAAGTGGATACATCCATTATTGTACCGTACATTAGACCCCTACCAGTCAAGCTTTAGTTGTCAGTTGAGCATCTTTTTCTTCACTCCTCTACACATTCACAGTTCATCTCAATTCTTCTTATACAACTTCTCATCCATCTTTGCACGACGCTGAAATATACGCTTCCCTATTCGAAGGGACGTAACAGTTTCTGGATAATGTCGGTTTTCAAAGATCTGGTAACTCACCTCGAGCCAGAGATTCAAGATCCAGAAGAAGGTTCGCATTTCCTATACACCTATTATATCTCCCGGACACTGCAGCACTCACCAGCATGCCAGAACCTCTCAATTATAAAATCTATACTAAAAAGTCTGCATAGAGACGTTTCTTCTGTATTCACAGCCTCTACCTTCACTCGACCTAGGGTTTATTGATGCTCGAGCAGCCTCGGTCGACGTCTCTGTTGCTGGCCGTGACTACATCATCCATCAGTCTCCTTCTGTTCTTTCCTCTACACGAGCAGGTGGTACAACAGGTGCAGGTCAGGCTCCAAATCCTTATTTGCCATCATATTGGGTGTGATAGTATCATATCTCGGTCACCCTTTTGCCAACGCTGCGTCGCCTCGCCCTGACACTCAACATCTGCTGACCAAATCGATCATCAGTTATCTGGAAGATTACTCCCACATTTGCCTCATGGCTTGCTTCACCCTCAAACCCACTCTTCACTACAGCTATTCTTGGAGAAATTTCTGCCGCATCTTTTCTTGAACTAGGATGTGGTATCTCTCCTTTGAGCGCACTAGCTCTCTCAACCCGTATATCTCGCTATGTCCTTACCGACCAGATTTATGTCCAGCGTCTTCTCCAGCGAAATATTGACGAGAACCTTCCTTCCACGGAGACTAATCGTTCAAGGTCAAGAAAGCGTGGTACTCAAGCGACAGCCTCACCCCAACAAGCAAATATTCGCTTCACCACACTTGACTGGGAAACTGACGAGGTGACACCGTCACTAACGGGATCTGGCGACACCAAGAGTTTTGATGCCGTCGTTGCGTGCGATTGTATCTACAACTACGCCCTCGTACCTCCTTTCGTACAAGCTTGTGTTGATGCGTGCCGGCTGCGTAAGACAGATGCCAATTATCAACCTCCTAAAGAGCGTCGTCCCTGCCTCTGCATAATAGGCCAACAGCTTCGAAACGATGAAGTTTTCCAGTTGTGGCTTACAACATTTCACGCCTCCTTTCATGTCTGGCGAGTGCCAGATGACGTACTTCCTGAGAATCTTCGCTCAACTGCCGGCTTCGTGGTCCATATTGGTATTCTACGTGAGCAGATCTAGCTACGAAGCTCTACTACGAAACATTCATAGAACACCATCCATCACAAAAGTTAATGGGTACCGAGGCATATTGACAACGGAAACCTGATTACACTCTAAAGTACGTCTTAATATCAATTGATTTGACCAACTTGAGTTGGTTTCTGGTGCCTAAATGATGGCCTTGATAATATAAATCCCACTTGATCCTGCTCCAATACTTTTTACTCCGAAGGCGTTGGCCGAGCCGTCGACCTTGGTCATTGCCGTCCCATATAAGAAAACAGAAAAGAAATAATCAAATGCTGATGATATGCCCAGTCGTCAAAAGATAGCCATATTCGCCATGAATTAGATTCCATAACATTCCTTGTCATCCCTCCCTACCACTCGAGAGGCTCCTTCTTCTCCTCACCACGGTTTGTCTTGGGCACGGGGACAGCCTTGGCAGCCAGCTTGCCACCCTGACCAGGTCGCTTCAGGTAACCCGTACCATCGAGCCAGGGTGTCTCGATAGACATTCGCTTCTCAAACTCGGCAATCTTGTCCTCCTGCTGCATGGTCAGGCCGATGTCGTCGAGACCGTTGACCAGACAGTGCTTTCGAAACTCCTCAACATCAAAGGAGCAGATAGTTTTGCCAGCAGCATTCTTGATCAGCTGGTTGGGCAAATCAATCTCTACATCTCGGCCAGCACGGGCCTCGGCAGCGATAGCGTCAAGATCAGACTTGTTGTCGATCTTGATGGGAAGCATGCCATTCTTGAAGGTGTTGTTGAAGAAGATATCAGCGAACGAGGGTGCGATGACACACTTGATGCCAAAGTCGAGGAGGGCCCAAGGGGCGTGCTCTCGGGAACTACCGCAGCCAAAGTTGGGGCCAGTCACGACCAGGATCTTGGACTGTCTGTAGGGCTCCTTGTTCAAGATGAAGTCGGGGTTCTCAGAGCCATCAGCGTTGTAGCGCAGAGCATGGAAGGCGGCGGAACCAAGGCCAGTTCGCTTGATAGTCTTGAGGAATTGCTTGGGGATGATGGCATCAGTGTCGACGTTGGACATGTCGAGAGGAGCGGCGGTGCCCTTCCAGATGGTGAATTTGGGCAGACCAGCAGAGTTGTTGTCGCGAATCAAGGTGTTAGTGTGAGGCTGAGAGTCTTGGGGCTGATCACCGATCAACTCGCGCTCCTCGGAGTCATCTCTGACCTTTTCATCGACGTGGGCCTCCTCAGTGGGAATGACACGGGGCTTGAAGGTGGAAGAATGGGTGTAGTCGGATAGATTGCGAACGTCAGCAAGCTTACCAACAATGGCAGCGGCGGCAGCCATGACAGGAGACATGAGGTGGGTACGGCTGCCAGCACCCTGGCGACCTTCAAAGTTACGGTTGGAGGTACTGGCACATCGCTCCTTGGGGGCAAGGATATCAGGGTTCATACCCAGGCACATACTGCAACCAGCCTCGCGCCACTCGAAGCCAGCATCGACAAAGATCTGGTCCAGACCCTCCTCCTCGGCCTGAGTCTTGACGAGGCCGGAACCGGGGACGACCATGGCACGCTTGATGTTGGCGGCAATCTTCTTGCCCTTGACTACATTGGCAGCGGCCCGGAGATCCTCAATTCTGGAGTTTGTGCAGGAGCCAATAAAGACCTTGTCAACGGGAATGTCCTGCATGGGAGTACCAGCAGTTAAGCCCATGTACTCGAGCATACGGCGACCGGCGGCCTTCTTGGCCTCACTATCAAAGGTCTCAGGGTCGGGGACGGAGCCGGTGATGGGAACGACGTCCTCAGGGCTGGTTCCCCAGGTAATGGTAGGAATGATGTCCTTGGCGTCAATGAAAACATCGATATCGTACTTGGCGTCGGGATCAGACTGGAGAGACTTCCAGTAGGCCACGGCCTTGTTCCAGGTCTCGGAGCCATATTTAGGAGCAAGGGGGCGACCCTTGAGGTACTCGAAGGTAACCTCGTCAGGGGCAACCATACCAGCACGGGCACCACCCTCGATAGACATGTTGCAAATAGACATGCGGGCCTCCATGCTCAGGCTGCGGATGACGGAACCACAAAACTCAATAACAGCGCCAGTACCTCCGGCAGTTCCGATGACACCAATGGCGTGGAGGACAACATCCTTTGAGCTAACACCAGGAGCAAGTTCACCGTCGACCTGGATTCTCATGTTCTTGCTGCGCTTGGTGATGAGGCACTGTGTAGCAAGGACGTGCTCAACCTCACTGGTACCGATACCGAAGGCCAGAGCACCGAAAGCGCCATGTGTGGAGGTGTGGCTGTCACCGCAGACTACGGTGGTGCCGGGAAGAGTGAAGCCCTGCTCGGGGCCGATGACGTGAACAATTCCCTGTCGCTTATCGCCAAGGCCGAAATATGTGAGGCCAAATTTCTTGACATTCTCCTCGAGGGTAACGCATTGGGTTCGCGAGTCGTCCTCCTCGATAAATGAGGCGATGTCCTTCATGGCCTTTCGGGAGCTGGTGGGGACATTCTGTGCAATGGCAAAGCAGTGGTCAGCGATTTCAGAACCATTGTGATTGGGAGACACAACAACGAAGAGCAACAACATACGTGATCAGTGGTAGCCAGAGTGCAGTCTGGTCTTCGGACTTTTCGGCCAGCATTCTCGAGGCCTTCAAAAGCTTGCTGTAACGGATACGGTTAGTGAATGCTCGCGGGTCTCATGGGCTAAGCTTTTCCCGTGGGAGGGGCAGAAACATACCGGTGATGTCACCTCATGAACCAGGTGTCGGTCTGCATTTTGCAAATGATCAGCCAATTGATTCTTTATCTAGCCAACACAGGATGGGAGAATCCTACCGATATAGAGGAGAACTGTGCCGTCCAGTTTTTGGTCAACAACATGTGCTGACAAGACCTTGTCGTAGAGGGTCTGGGGAGAGCCTACAGGGGCAGGCATGGTGTGAGATTTGTGAAGAAAGTCGATGAGAGGAAGAAGGGGAAGGGGAAGGGGTAGAGAAGCCCAATAGGAGTATTCGCTCGTCTGATCAAGAACAACCACCAGGAAGAGCTGAGATCGGTTATGTCTGGGAGAGAGAAGTTCTGGATGGACCAGAGGGGTGAATCAGAGAGAGGGAGATAGAAAGTAGGGAAGAAGTAAGAGAAAAGAGAGAGGAAAGGAAATATTGTCACTGGCTTCCACCCTTTGATTTATCTACCTATCAATGGAGGCCGAAATTTCAGTTTCACTTTGCAATCCAACGCAAAAGAACCCTCCCAAGGCCGCAAATCGCCCTACCATCGGGTTCCGATCATCGGAGCCTGTCTCTTTCCTTTTTCATTTCAAGCAGGTATGTATCGGTCTTTCCAGGCCTCGCAACCAGTGAGGAAACAGCGCGGGGTAGTTCTCCACTGGCCCGCTCAAGCCCTGATTGCTAAATGAAGACGAGTAATTGGTCCGAACGCCCAGGCTATCTCCCTACCAAGGTAGCTTCCAGCTTTCCCCTTCCCTTCCCTTCTCCTCTTGCCGCTCCGATTTCATGTGCGGTCGATCGCCACTTTTTTTTTCTTCTTTTTCTTTTTTCAGCCTCTGATATCGAGGTCCTTTTTTTGTACCCGAAAACGCTACTTGGCTACAGTGAATCAAGACAGGGTCATTGAAGGATTTTGAAGAAGAAGAAAAGAAAAAGGGAGGAAATACATACCCCCGCCTTCTATACGAGTCTTATCATCTTTTTGTTTACCTGCCCTAGTAGGTAAAGTGCTTTCAACCATTTTCCCATCAACAATTCTAGAATCGCATCCGGTTATGGCGGTTGTTGGGTTGATGCCATCATACTAATACATGTACCCATACTCTCTACAAGTACCCATAGTCGTTCCCTCCCGATTTCACTCCGGATTGCGGAGTGTTCAATCAAACAATGTGAACTTGGGGATATTCTTAGAACCTTTTGGGGTTCGATGCCTTCGGCTATCCGTCTCATTCTTGTTACCTGACCTCATCTCCTATGTCAAAAGTCTAACCTGCATCAAGTTGCCCGCCCGTTGAACTGTGGAAAGGGGAAAAAGAAAACTGCTTGATTACTGATGCTTCTGTTACTAACAACTATTCCATAGGCTGCCCTTTTCTTGCGGATCCTCTTACTCAATGGCTTCCTCCTCCAGCAAATAACAAATACCGTTGGAAAACTGTTGTAATTCTTTCCCACTCCGTCTTCGCCCATCGAACGTCCCAGAGACCCGCCTTCGGAGCACATGCACGTCTTTCTTCGTCTGTGTGTCCAACACCGCCTGCCAAGGTACCCTCTCAACCTCTGTACCTCATGCACTTAGATACTCCTGAAAAGTACTGGTACCTCTCCTCGATGGCCCCACCACCGCCGGCACCGGCCGTACCCCGAATTCCCCGCCCGGCCGGTCATAATCTCCCCCGGTCTTCAACTACCGAAAGCGAACGTCACCAAAGCTTCGCCCAAGTCTATCTAGTCCTCCCCCATATTACTCCGCACCACAGTGATCAGCTCCGCTGTCCACAGAATTGTTGATAGCATTACAAGCATCACTGGGATTGCGAGCCAGAAGCGGATGCAATCCATATAAGTGTACTCATTCTGCCTGCTGCCATTCCAGAACACCGATCTTCTGTCGAATACCGGCCAAATCATGCCACAATACAGTGCAAGCATCCATGCACTCAACAATCTCACCGTGGGAGGTATCATCTTGATGGGTCTCATCAAGTTTCTGAGTGTTATATGGGAAATCACTTCATTGAAATGATCTCCTATGTCGTCTTCTTCGTCGGCAAGAAGGTGGTACTCGCCCGGCATACGCGGCCCAGGATTCACCGTCTCTGCCATCTCCTCTACTTTCTCTGTCATTCTGTTCTGAAGGTCGTGATATTGAGGAGGGTCTCTATCGTGCCCATCTTTCTCTCGCCCTCTCAGGCCTGTTGAGAATGTAGATGTTGGTGATGTGCTGACGTGAAGTGCCGTCTCTCCCGTCTCCTCCATAACCTCCTGCATATAACTCCCAATCTGGGTTTCTATCTGGTGCTCTATGCTGCCTTGTAGTCTCGTCGATGTAGTATCGGTAGTGAGAGTTTCTGCCCTTAGCGCCGATCTCGGCGAAGTGCTCTGTGATAAACTCCTCCGGGAATCGTCTGAGCTCGTCGCTGTCCAACCCAGGTTTCGCACGCCGGAATTCGCTCGACTCACTCTGGGTCTCCGCGCATACTCTTGTGGGTTGTTTGCACTTGGATGGCTCTTGAACATTGACATACTCTGATCGTAGCCAGTAATGGTGGTGATGGGTATGACACACGGTGGTTTGGTTTCGTTGAGCTTGCTTGCGAGGACTTGAACAATGGCTTTGGCTCGAATTAGATTGCTGTCTTGTTGAGTCTGATGTTTCAATGCCTTCGACGTCAACCGATGGTCTTGTACCGCCTTCAGTCTCAACACCGAGGCCTTTGCTTGAACGTTCTTTGGAGTATGGAACGAACTCTTGGGCCTCACTGGTTTTGCCTCTGATTTCTTCGTGTGATGGGAATTCTCTGAAGCTGGGTTTTGTATTGTTGATAGTCGCTTGTGCTTCAATGCTTGAGCTCGAATTTTGACCAACGCTTTGGTTTTCTGGGCTCCGACTTGTGTCGACGTTTGGGACGTATTTGATTGTTTCTGAAACACCTGTGTGAGTCCTGCGCAAGATTTTGTGGCGAAGCTATGTGTGTATATTACTCACCACTTCGATTCGACCCTGGAGTTCGTTCTCTATCAACCGGTAAAGGTTTTCTTGGAGGAAATGATGGAAGCTTGATTCTAGAAGATCTGTGGGTGGTCCCAGACTCTCGTAACTGATCTTCAAATCGCGTTCTTCGTCTATCGAAACGTTTTCGCTGCTGAAGTTTGTTATTTCCTCTTGACAAACCAAGGTGGCGTTGTAGTTGACTTTGGACAGCCCCTTCACAGGAGCGGCCTTCTTGTGTTTTTGAGCCTCTTCTAATTTTCTGTTCATTATGAGTCCCTGTCCTAAAAAAGAATCTTCCTTCAGCTCTTTGTCCTTGTTTTCAATTGGTGGCCTAGAATCCGGGACTGTGGTTCTAAGACTCGGTGGTTTCTTTGTCTCTAACTGAAGGCTCAAAGACGTGCCGGGATCCCCCGTTACTGCTTTATGCTGGATTTGCTCTGATAGTTCCGAACAAAACTGCTTGCCGCTCTCTTTGTCCTTGAAATGGTCGATGCTGCGAGGTTTTCCACCGTTCGTGTGCAGCTCATGTGCTGTAGGGGTGGTTTTAACCAAGCTCATACGACAAGGTGTTCGCATCACAGTCGCTGATGAGTCGTTGGTAGCCGGGGACGACATTTCAAGGGATTCTCTGAGTTCCAAATCCGCATGTTTTGCTTTCATCGTCTCGCCTAGCTGGTCTATAAAACCTTCTTGATCTGTCGTTATTACCATCGTCTCAGTAGGACGTGACTGTCGTCCTAGATCCCATATCTTGTTAGCCAAAAACAAAGAAAACAAAGAAAACAAAAAAAAAAAAAAAAAGAACAGAGACTCACTGGAAGCTATGGATTTGGTCCTTTGCGATTGGGCTATAGGACTCAAGTCAGGGGCTTGAGCGGATGACCATTGGTGAGTTCGTCGTCGCCATCTACCATTTATCGAGGCTGCCAGCTTCTGTTTCATCAATTCCTTTCTCCGTATACTCTCCATGTCTTTCTCCAACTGTATTTTGGCGATTTTCTTCTCCAATTCTCTTTTGACTGCCTGGGAAGGTGCACTCTTCGCAAGTTTGGTCAGACTACAGAGCATCTGCTCTGTTTCCAGGCTCAGAGCACTTTGCTCGCTATCTGATGGAGTGGCGATGTCGGGAACTCCTGTTTTAGGATTAATGCCTTGCACACCAAGGTAATCACCGCTTTCTTTCAGACTTTTTCGTAGCTTGCGGGCCTTTTCTTTCTCTTGCAGGACTTCCCTGCTCATAAGTTTCGTATACTCAATGGTGCCTGAATCTTGAAGGTTCATTATCGAGGCTTCGGATGATCTGTCCAATATTGTGCTAACGCGGCGAATTTCGGTCGCTCGACATGGGACGGCCTTCTTGGATGGCCACATTTGGCGGTCATCTTGAGGGATCCAACTCCATTTTCGATTGTTATCTGTCTTGTCACTATTGACAAGTCCTTCATTCCTAGTGGTAGAAGACTCAGGATGAGAGTGTGAGTGTGTTGGATCTTCGGCAATATTCCAGTTGATAATTCGGTTAGAGCCATCCGTTGCAGTCTGTCGACTTGCTCGCGCTCGGCCTATCTCGCTTTGTTGACCACCAGTAAGGCGTCGAGACAGTGGAGGCCTGGTTGTGTTAATCGTTTCGAACTGTTCCTAGAAACCCCTTTTCCGAATTGTGCCTCCTCTCTCTGGGCGGTTTCTTGGGAGGAGGCTCTTTAACTTTTGCCCTAGGCTTCTGCTCTGCTTTTCTTCGCCGTCCGTTGAAGGCTCATCCTGATGTGTTAGTGTCCTTTGCGGCCCATTGTGAGACTTATGATGAGGTTGGTATAGGGCAAGTGGCTTAGAATCATCATCCATCGTATGAAACTGGAGTGATAGTCGGTGTAGATGCTCTCGTTTTGTCAAACTGGTTGTTGAATAGTGCTTCTTTGGGAATTTAGCGATAGGGTAAGAAGTGTGATAATGTTGCTGCATCAATCCAAAGTGAGTGTCGAACGTGGTTTGAGCCCGTCACTTTCTCGTCCAATGTTGCGATAAATCTGTTACTGAGGGTTAATTATGAGGAGAGTAACATACGGGACTTGGATCAATGATGTTATTCAAAAATAGTGATTTTCTTACATGGCGAGTGCGGTCCTTCTGTTTTGGTGTTATTGGTTCCTGCCTACCCTGTGCCATCACCACCAACAAGGAGCGATCTAAAGTCTACCGCAATGAAGCGCCTAGGTACTAGGTAGATAGATACTAGGCAGGTACGAACCTGGACTTGTTCATCAAACCGCCTTTACCTATGGGTAGGAGTCAATACTACCTACTAGTACCTACTACCTAGATACCTACTGCTACAATGATTAACACAAGGTACCTACTAGGTATTGCAGGTATGCTTATCGAAGGTGATAATAACACTTTTCGTTTATATCGAGCTGGCTTTCAAAAGGTTTACACCATACCGCCCATATACATGCATTTCATGGCTTCCATACTAGCTGTAAGAATAGCTTTTGATTTAAAGCTCTGAGGCAGTATAAAAGGTCCTTTGTTCATCAAGGGCGACTTATTTCTACTGAACAAATCGTGAGTCAATGTGACCCCTAAAAAGCTGATTCAAAATACACTCCAACGCCCAAACCACATCCACGTGAAAGCATAACCCATGGACTGTTTGTGATCCATCACAAACCAATCTTGCAAGTACAATCTAAGACATTGACATCAAAGACGATAATCTAGTGACTCCTCTACCATCTTGGAGGCGGACGTTCCTGGGGTGCCTGCCTCCTCCCTAGGCCAGCAAAGGGGTTGTTGGCACCGCTACTTGTACCAGAGCTCAAGATTCGTCGGCCGTCGGTGCTCTTAGAAGGGGTCCCTGCCTGGCCCCAGTTTCTCTGCTCATATGCTGCCATCTCCCTCGAGTTTCGTGGTGATGCCGTTTGTTGTACGCCGAGTTCGTTCAGGCTGGTTGCCTTCTTGAGTGGCGACTTGTTGTGAGTGTGAATTCCCATATGACCGCCATAGTTGGCGCCAGGAGCAGCTGATGAAGTGCCTGTAGAAGCATATCCCGCAGGCAGACTACGTCGCGGTACAGAGTCCCTCTGGCTGGCTGTTCGTTCAAAAAGTTCCGATCGTCGTGTAGCCGTTGGAGGTGTGAACATTTGCGGTTTCATAACATTGTTTGCAATGGGTGTAACGGCTCGCTCTTTTCCAGTCCCAGAAGATTGCACATACGGGTTTGCATGAGTTTCAAAACCACGGCTGATGAAAGTGGTCGGTGTACCTGTCTGCACGAATTCCTGGAAGTCCTCGGGCTGATCCTTGGAGAACTGCGTTCCAGCATCTCTGACGATAGGGTGCAGACGAGGGTGGACAAACTTGGTATCATATTCGTGCATTACCTCCCTTTGGATGACCGACATGTCCTTAGCTTGCTGGGTGAACCAAGAGCAGAAGAAGAGAAGCTGCCCGGACATGATGATCTGAAGCAACACAATGTTGAACACAGTCATGCTAGGACGGGGATCAAGAGGGGCAAGTGGCAGGAACATCAGGTGAACCAAGACGTGCCCAGGACTGAACAGGCAAAAGAGACGGAGGGAGACAGGGAGAGGATCCCAAACTGAGAGCTCCCAGACATCTGACGTTTTATCGGGATGAGCTCGAGACTCGGGAGTTTCTGGGGTTAGGATGCTGGCCAGGTATCGTAGAGGGGTCGCGGGGGACGAGTTCGACTGATTGACCTTGACACGGCGAGCAGATGGAGTGGAAGGCTTGATATCAACGCTTGCTTCGAATAGTCGGTATTTGCGCGTTCGGGTGACGACGTAGAAGGTGTTGATCAAACATATGATCACGAGTACCCAGACAAGAGGATAGATCTGGAATCATCACTGTAAGTTTCAAAGCCAAACAAGCCAAAAAAAAAAAAAAACCTGTAGCTCCAGACTTACAAAGAATGTCAACCAGCCAGTGCTAACATCATCACTGAAAACGTCATCCTTCGGAGACGAAAATCCAGAATTAGCACGCGCAATAAACAGGATAAAGTTGAAAGCAATTCCAACTTGCGTTCCCGCGGAAGTCGAATCCCAATCCCTCGTCTCGAGCTCCTCCGAGAACCATAACCAGAAATCCATGGGATTCAGGGCAGCCATGATGCGCTCCCTGAGCGGCGTTCTGCGAACCAGGCGCGGCATGGCAACGACGGGCTGTTGTGGTCGCCTAGAGAAAATTGAAAAGAGTAGATGTCAAGTCGTCACGGTTCTCGACATGAGATCGATGCGAAGGTGATGTCGCATAAGAAGGGCAGAAGAGAAGAAGAGAGAAAACCGTTGGCACGGCTGCCAGGCGTGTGTAGTCTTTTTGTTTTCTTTATCCTCAGTCTTCTTGACAAAGCAACCTTGTTCATAGTTGGTGGCCTAGCGCGGGGCGCCTGGTCACAGCTCTCCCTCCTTCTGTACTAAGCCTGTGGAGGCACCCACTGGGCCACTAAACAGGTACCTACAAGGCGAAGGCTTTGTTGCTCTTTGTGCTTCGAAGCGGAGCCTCAGGCTCGATTACCTACCTGTAACAGATACAGGAGCAGAACGCTCTCCATCCCATCATAGCAACGAATCTCCAACCACCCCCGGGCCTCTACTTTCTTGCGCAAGGGATTCATATTCAGCGGTTTTCATACACAGCTGCTGCCCAAATATCGCCATGAGCTCACAAGCGGATTACAAGGACCGACAGTTTCTCGCCGTCATTGGCGATGAGGTTAGTTGGGGCCCATCTCCAGCATCGTCTTGCTCAGTTCCATAGCAGACCGCTGACGTAGTCGGGCATTTAGGACTCAGTAACAGGTCTACTACTTGCGGGCATCGGTGTAAGCTACTATTTTCCACTACGAAGAGTGTTCCCGGTATCTTATGGCTGACTTGATAGCACGTTACGACCGGCGCCGATGCGCAAAAGAACTTCCTCGTCGTTGATAGCAAGACGGACACTGCCACTATCGAAGCTACCTTTGAGAGATTCACCCAGGAGCGCAAAGATATTGGCATCGTGCTCATCAACCAGCACGTCAGTCCTATAATGAGTTATGCACGTCTTGTTGCAGGAAGCTGACATGGCTTGTAGATTGCCGATAGAATACGACACCGAATTGATACCTACACGGCCGCATTCCCTACTGTTCTGGAGATTCCCAGCAAGGACCATCCCTATGACCCCGAAAAGGACAGTGTGTTGCGAAGAGTGCGCCGTCTGTTTGGAGAGTAAACAATGCGAGCACTTAGGAGAGTTATTGTTCCATGGGCCAGGTGATTATTTGAACAGAGATAACCATATTGGCCTGGCTGCACATCGACTACATTATAAGCACGCATTTGGTATGGTATACTATTCAATAAAGGGCAGCATTCATTGTTTTTTTGCAACAGGACACAAGTCCATATGAATCAATCTCGTTTATGCAAATTTGATTCTAACGACGCTGAAGGATGCTGAATGAGAGCATAGAAATTCGCCAAACTGACAGAAAAAGTAACGGCCCAAAATTGGTAACCATGAGAACAGAATGTCCTCGAGAGCATAACAAGTCATTCCAGTACGCGCATATCCAAATACAAAAAATGCCAATACCGTTACAGGTCACTGCCCAGGAAGCTGCTGCTTCGGGAGAAGGTGACAGTGGCAGTCAGACAAGTAATCTGGACATCATCCACGGTGAAAACATCGGCCAAAACGGTGTACTTGCCCTATCATCGGAATTAGCTATGGCAAGGGCAATTCAAACGTCAGTACTTACAGGAGGGATCTCAGCGGGGAGATCAACGCTCTTGGTGATCTCAAGGTTGCCAGCTTCGACAGGGCATTCGAGGTCGACGTTTCCAATCTGTTCGCAAAGATCGGCCTTGGTGCTGATAAGTCGGATGAGACCGTACTTGACAGTGAGAAGAACATAAGCGCCCTGTTCAATCTTCTCCTTGACGCTTCCCTTTGCCTTGATAACCAGTTCTTGTCCTCTGTGATATCTGTTAGTCCATGTTCCAGGTTGATAAGAGCCAAGCGGGGTAGGTAGTCAGTCGTACGCTCGAGGGGGGTTGGGAAGCAGATCGACCTTATCGATCTTGACGAGGTCGGCGGAGTGGTCGCCAGGACAGAACTCGAGAGGAGAGTCTCCGGGAATCTTGAGGTCCTCGTTCACGACGACATCGGCAGCCTTGCCACTGAAAACGCTCAAGGCCGAGGCTGGCGCTAAGCAAGCCGCGAGGCAGGTGGTGAGGGTGGAAAACTTCATCGCGCGATTGTGTGCTGATGATCAGGTTCGGAATACGTTGCACGAGACAGCAGAGCCGTAGACGAGGGTGAATCTGATGGGAGTCGGTGCAATTTGTCTCAGCAATCTGGTGGATGTTGGGAGACGGTCGTTATCAGGGCGAAAAGGTGAATGGCGAGTGGCTTGGGTGTTGAATGCGTCATGGGATCTGTGCTCCACCTTGATTGGAAGGCTTGGAGCTAGTAAGGCCGGGGAAGGAAGAACTATTGATGCTTCACCGCTGTGCTGCCCCTACCTAGGTACCTTAGTGAGCTTTGAGTTTGGGGTCTTACAGTGAGGCACGACAATTGCTTGTGCGATGACGCCTCCCTGCATGAGGTCCATTCATTGTTTGTTCCTATACGAAAAATAGATAGCCTGGAGGCCTTCATCGCATTGGATTCATGGCAGACTCATAATACTAGTATTTTTAATTGTCTACTAGTACATAACATGCAGTTATTCCTTCGTTTCGCCCAAGCAACATTGGTAACAAGAAAGGGAAAAAAAAAAATAGAGATCCCTCTGAAAAAATGCTGAATAATCCCGATTTATCATGGCCTAGGTATCCTTCGTCAGAGGCCGAGACCGCCCAGCTGCCTCTCTTCCCTCCCTGTTCGGCTGTCTCCCTATCAGGGAATCAGGGACTAAAGGAGTATCGTTTGGTAGAACGTGGGTCAGGTCCAGGAATTTGTATAAATTCGACCATCACCCCAGATCCAAGACGACGTCTACTTGAAACGCACACTTCCCTGTTTGGAATTTTGTTCAATCACGGATGAGACAGTTCTGCGTGAATGACCTGTACTCGTGCAGTATGTTTCCTGTTGATTGACTTTGACGGCCATATGCGCAGAATCGTTAATCTCGAATCACTTTCATTTGAAATGCTAGTACTTGAAGACGGCCATGAAGAAGACTTATCTTGCGCCTTGTAGCCCGAGCATAGTCTCCCCAGGGCCCAGGTATACAATTATGCCTGACGTTGATCATTGGCAAAACCCAAGCTTGCGAAAGCACGGGTTTTATCCCGTACCGAGCTTCATTTATGAGGCCATTCACATTGTTGTGAAACGTGTCTGTGCCTAGGCCTAGTCAGCTCGTCCTGAATTGTTCGTTGTGCGCTCGAATCCTGATTCGTCAAAGGCACTATTGAACATTGCTGGACAGTGTTAGCGAGGATGTGGAGTTTCTACCTAATCCCCTTGTACACTGGTGCAGTAATAATGTGCATCTTGGCTATTATTATGAATTAGTACGGACAGGGATGCTGCTGACGGTAGCCCCGGTGATGTAGCATGAAATACGGTAAATAACCGTCACAATATTACGATCGTGAAAGGAAAGTCGACAATCATAAGTACTAAGGTACCGAAAGATGGATGCCCCAAGGTTACATACAGTACTTCCTAGGTAACTTTCCCACAACAGCAAGCGATTCGATACTTGATCTTGTTTCAGCGCAGAATGCCACCGATCACGAGAATGTCGCGTGCCCAGATGCATCGATCTGCAGGACGTCTAGACGGAACAAGTACGTAAAATATGTGCCGGTATGCTTTTGAGTATCCTGGCATGCATAATCTGCAGTCACCGTGGCCTGCTCAAGATATTGATTCTGACAGAGTGTAACAATACTGGAGTCAGTGTGACGATTGAGCTACAAGGAAAGGATTGGATGCGCTGACACAGTGATTCTGTACTGTAGTACTGTAGCTTGTGGGCTGGTACTGTAGATTGTGGGCGAGCCTTGAAGCCTCAGATGACTGACTATATTCCAAGAGAAGAGCCATGAAGATGATACCAATGAGGATTTCAATCAGTCCCATAACTGGATGGCGGTTATGCAGACCTTCTTCCCTGCTGAAACGATCATGGATTTTGCTGACTGCACTTATGTACTCATGAAATCCCGGTACCTGAATCACTTATTGGATGAGCAGGTATTTGGCGTTTCAGTAAGTACACGTTGCCTGAGCTTGCCTGTCCCGCCACGCAGTGCACAGTACCTACTCACTGTGCCTTCAGCCATTAGCTCACTGTACGATGCCACCAGCAAATCATGGCGCGTATATCAATCGAGGTCGGCTACCTCGGCCACATCAACAAGTGGCTAGTTTTTATCTGAGCTTCGATGATCCTGCTCCGATATCCACACTCAGACGATGCTACCAATTAAAACCTGCCGTCACTGGCTGTCATCTCCCTGTGGATTGCCCCCATCCCGAATTCGAGCAGAGTCACCATGTCAGGAAGCGATACGCTCTTTCCGTTTCAATGACTTTGTCAGGGTTACCGCTGATTGGCCAAAGCACCAGCGCCCCCACTCACCGGAAGACGACTCTTCCTGGTTTGCTGATGCCGAGGGCGTCGTCATCTCCCTTGCCTTGAAAACCTGGTGAGTGACCTCTGCCCCAGGTCCTTTGTTCCCCATTCATACTGAAAGACTCGGTCGTCTCAACTTTTATCTTAGTGCCCGCCGATTTTGTTCCCTTTGATGAGGGCATCGACGGCTTCACTCACGAGGGAAAGCGAACCTTCACAAACCTCGATTTTATCTATTTTTATTTTCATTTTGTTCAGATTTATTCTCCTGCTACTTTGTCGTTCTTCATGGTCGCTCAACTCACCTCGAGTCTACCGACTTCCACTTCAGCAGCCCCTGCCATGCCGCTATGCTCTCAGCGCCCATGGCTTCATTTCCCTCTTCTCCCACTTGTGTGTCTCTGTCCGCAATTTCCAACAAAGTCTACTCCCCAAATCCCTCCCTCTTTTTCTTTGACTTCCCCCTCTTTTTAGGCAGTGGGCTGGTCACCTGCAGCGGGCGCCGTGGTCCTGGACTTCTGCCTCAGGCTACAACGGTAACCCTCCCTGCGCCATGCCTTGAACTACACTAAGATTTTCTCCTATCCACCGCCAGTCTGTGCTTGGACTAGCGCCATTTCCCTCTTTTTTTTCTTTCTCGTTCCCCCCTTCTGTTCCAACTTGTCTCTCTGCCGTCTCCGTCCATGTCTCTGTTTATTTATTTTTATTTTTTATTTTCCCTCCCCTTGGAGGGGTCGTTCCCTTCCCTCACTGAACCGAACGCCTAAAACTCAGCTCAACATTACAATGGAAGCCAGCCTGAAAATGAGTCCACCAACAACACAAGTTGACAAGTTCGTCAAGGACAAGAAAAACCAAAAAGAATAAGCGATCCGATGATCGCTTATACACTCAGCCCCCATTTCCCATTTTTCGTCCTTTCTTTTCTCACCTTTGTTTTGCCTGGACCTACATGTGTAGGCAAGGAGCAAAGCCTACAGTACGTTACAGAAGGGTTTGTTTGGCAGACAACCCCAATTGTTGTTATTCCACATGCCGTGGAATCGTGGATGGGGTACGTACCCGCCGGCTTCTACCTGAGCCAACCCAAATCCAATGTGCTGCCCAGGTAGGTACTTGCTGCGTTTGAGTACCGCACGTACTGTACCGTAATTGGTACCGCGCCCATTTCTTAGGTTCGCCCAGCAAACTACCTTGCCCTGTCGCTCCTCCCCATCTTGTCCTCTTCCTCTTCAATCACCCATCCTTCTTCGTGCAGTCCACGATCTTCCTTGCCCCCTCTCTCATTCTTCTTACTTTTCTTCGTCTCTGTCCCCAAACATTCTATGTTTGGGCTCTTCTTGAGTAGTCTCAATCTCTCTTCAGAACATTTCTTTACGTCTTTACACTTTTTCAATCTTACTTGACCCTCTTCGCGCTCCGCTGCCCGACTCCTCGTTTTCGACCACTTCGTGAACCCTCACGATCCGTTTCGCGAAAAAAAAAATCGCAACTCGACTTGTCGTATACCTACCGCACGCTTAATCCCTCTTTAGACTTTGGATTTCTTCTCGTCACATTGACCTCGATACGATCATCTGCGAGCCGTCATCCCTCGCCCCGAAATTCGCCCTCTACTCTTGACGCCCCTACCCGCCCGCGTTCTGTCAACGGTTGCGATCTCCCAAGACTAATACCTAGTCGCCCCTACGCTCCGTATGAGACGGCTGGATTATTCATTCTAGCTGGCGCTTCATTACCAGTTTCTCTGGCGCGCCTCTTGAAGGGCGGCGTCATGAACCAAAGACCGCGACAGTAATTATTTTACGCATCACCCTCGACATACACTACTTCACGTCGACTCTTACAGACTATGACCGACCAGACGATATCGCTGCCTACACAGTCTGCGGCTCCTAGTCAGGTCTCGCCTCACATAATCCTAGGCTCAACAGTCAAGGAGGACAATGTCCCAAAGGTCGAGCCTGCAGAAGAGGAGCCGTACACAATCAAGTGTATCTGTAACTTCACTGACGATGACGGAAACACCATCTACTGTGAGACGTGTGACACATGGCAGCATATTGATTGCTTCTACCCTGACAATAGGGACGAAGCCATTAGAGAGGATTTCATCCACTCGTGCGCAGAATGTAAGCCGAGGCCTCTTGACCGGCAAAAAGCCATCGAGCGGACGCTCCGTCTCAAGACGATGGTCGAGGAAATGCCTGACAAAAAGACGAAACGACCTCCTTCGAAAAGCCACAAGAAGCGGTCGAAGCCTTCCGACGCACACGTCAACGGCCATGGTCCTCACGATAACGGAAAGTTGGGCTCTGAGCATCAATCTCACAAAAGGACAAAATCCTCACACAAATCATCACAATCCATCAGCTCCCATGGACCTAAACGAAGCCCATCTTACGGAAACGCGCGATCAAATCCTGCTCACCCTCCGAGCCCGATTACCACCCCACCCGACCTTCCTGAAGACTTCCAAATCCACCATTACTCGCAAGGCTTTTATGACCTTTACAACGCAAGGGACGTTCCCGAGACACATAACAATGCATTTGCGAGCCTAGCCATTCCTGGCGCTCTTTCCCGCTGGCTCCGTGATCCCAATACGATGAGATCAGAGGTTGGTAGGAGGCACTCCGAAGTTTTTCAACGAGAACCACCAAATCTCGAGGCCAATAAGCCCGAACTTGAGGTTAGAGATGCCACACGATCTTTGAATGATGGTAAATCTCTTCGGTGGAGGTTCCTCAACTCTACCACACCAATCGAAAAAGACGTTCCTCTGGTCGAGCTGAACGGTGCCATCGGCTTTCAAAAGGATTACTGTGCTGATCCGGCGAATCTGTGGGCCGACCTCTCCTCCCCACTCCCCTTCGTGTTTTTTCATCCTGTCCTGCCCCTATACATCGACACACGACAAGAGGGCTCAGTTGCTCGTTATGTGCGTCGGAGTTGCAAACCAAATGCGCAACTGGACACGTATCTCTCAGAAGGATCCGAATACCACTTTTGGATTGTCAGTGATCGACACATTGCGGCTAACGAGCAAATAACTCTTCCGTGGGATTTTCGGCTTGAGAAAAGTGTTGACGCCCGCTGGCGTCATCTGCTGGGTCTGAGTGACGACGAATCACCGGCTCATTCAGAAGCTGCTGTTGATGAGACCGAATATATTGCTATATCCAACTGGATTGATCGAATACTGTCTGAATATGGCGGCTGTGCTTGTGACCTTGATAACAACTGCGCCTTCGCACGCTTCCACCGACAGTATCTCTTTGGGAAGGGTCTTTCTCGTACGCATTCGAAGAAGAAACAACGCAAGCCTAAGACGCAGGCCATCTCGCCTACCAACAGCCAGGCTACCAATAGCCGGGCAGCTAGCGAAGGTCATGTCGAAGATGCTCCAGACAACGATGCGGTATCTCAATCCGGATCAACGCGCAGCAAGCCGCCAAGTCGTGATCTTACGCCGCTGCGACAAGGCTCCTTTGATCAACTGGGAATTCTCACAGAGCCCACCGATCGTGACAAGCGCAAGGTTGCTATGGTTGAGGATACCTTCCGTCGCATGGAGCAGCAGCAACCCCCTAGGAAGAAGAAGCGTGTCTCAGATGGTACCACATCCACTTCTTCCAAATCAAAAGCTCGAAATGGCTCAGTAGCATCGCACGGCCACTACGTTGATTCGGGAACGAATAGGAGTAAATCGGCATCACCAGGAGGATCTCAGTCACCGCAATTGCCACAAAATATGCCCTCAACAAAACCAGAGTCGACCGCCAACCGCTCTCGCCAATCTTCAGTCACACGTGGGATTTACTGCGATGCGGCGGTGCAAACGGACTCCGTGGAAGGCGAATGGTTCAGCGAACCCTGCAAGTCTCCCCGGCCAAAGAAGAGGATAATCTCCCTTTCGAAACGCTTATTGAACAATCGCCACAGAGTACGGACAGACCAAGAGGATCACCGCAGGCAGTCTTTGGCATCGCAACACTCGAATGGTACTATTACGGAGATGGAATCACCGACTTTAGAACACAAGTCTCTGCCAAGGCAACCTGAAGCCGAACTTCTTTCTCCATGTTCCCAAGGAGGAGATGTTGCGATGACGGATGGTTCATCATCAGCAGGCACAACTCCGGTTCTAGGCTCATCAGTGGGAGATGCGCCAGTAAAGACAAAAACTCCAGATTTGCGAGTGCAGCTGCCTCCTGTTCCGGCATTCGACAATACTGGTCTGGGCATTCAAAACGTTGCGACGCCCCAATCCGCAGGCTCCGTTGTCCAGTCCCCATTATCGGGAGCTCTACCGAGCCCGTTTGCTCCTCCGGCAGTGAACGGTCTGGCGCTTCACCCAAGCCCAATAAAAAAGAAGCTAAGCTTGAGCGACTACACCAAGAGTCGGATGAACAAGGCGACTGGCAAAACAGCTGGAGGCAATGCCATCCTCAAGCCGACTCTGTCAAGTCCCGAAGACACCAAAGTCGACATCATTCTCGAGCCCACCACACTCGAGAAGGCAGAACACCTTGTCACATCAATGCCCACGCCGGCTACCAACGGCGCTTTATAATTGTACGATGATTTTGTACGTTTAATATTCAACGAGTTTCTACTATTCTACGATGGTTTGCTACTAGGGGCATGATTGATTCACAAAAAAGGCCCGGAGTTATGCTATTCTTATACAGCGGCTGGTGTGATGGATGGAGCTCTCAAGGAGCGGCGTTTGGAAGGCAATGGATGTATTATGGCAGCGGCCCTAGGCCTGGGTCCGTTATGCTAGAGAGGAACAAAACGTATGCAATACCAACAATAACAAAACCTGTGTTTGTCTAAGATGCCGTGTTGGCTTTCGATCTGGCTCGATGATACATACTTGACATTTCTGATCTAGCCGTGATTGACTTGTTGTATATAAATTACACTGCCGTACAAGGGCGAATGTCGTGAGCTGTTTGTGATTAAATATGAAGAAAAACATCGCAGTTAGTTGTGAGTCGCGGGAGGCAGGGCTTTTTTGAACATTTTATTCTATATTGTTTGAATGTAGGAATTTGACTAGAAGCCCACGGCTTGTGACTGCAACCAGGGGCAGGGAAGACACGTTGGACGACTGATGTGCTTGGAGTCTATCTGCTCGTTTCCCACGCGCTGCTGAAAAGTAGTTGAGTTGACATGATAGAGGATGGCATACCATCGTGGCGGAAACCTGTATAAATTTGATCAACGTCCAGTATGCATGTGAGATTTTCTGTGTTGATCATATCAGCCACCTCAGCGGACAGACCAGCTCATTGGTAGTTCTTAGTACCCCAGTTGTCTTCCTTAAATATTAACAAGGCGAGGCGGTGTCGAATGAACAGGCCAACGAGGCCAACGATAAGCTGGAGCACGGTAATCTCGAGGGCGAGGCGATCCTCACGAAGAGGACCACGCCATACCAACCAAAGATTGAGAATGGTGAAATTGCTCGTCTCGACAAAACGGCCCTTTTCGTCGGTCGTAACTCTGAGGAGGCGTAACCTGGCAAGCAGGTGTAGGCCATGAGCAACCAGGGGGTGGGGCTGACGCTCGGCAGTCCAGGGCGTAACAGAGGGTTCAAGTAGCCCGGAACGGGCATTGAAACGGGGGAGGCGATGGCGAGGACAGGGAACAAGGCCAAAGATCTGGGGGCACGAGTAGAGGAAGTTGAAGATTTGAGGAATAAGGAGAAGACCGAGTGTCTTTGAGAAATGGCCGAGAATACCGACAACGGCAAAGACCATACCGGAAAAGTAGCAGTAAGTATCGCCCACAAAGACCTTGGCGGGATACCAGTTGTGACAAAGCAAGGCGCAGGAAACTCCTATCCAGGGGAGAAGAAGGTAGAGAGAGAAGAGATGAGAGTCGGTGGCTGGGTGAGGGTGAGGGGGAAAGAGGTAGAGGCAATCGTTGAAAGCCAGGAGGAGGGCAATGACAATACACTGAGAGACCTCGATACCGTTGACACCAGCAAGCATGTTGATACTCTGTGGGCAGAACATGGCAACACAGGCCATGTAAACGTAGTAGAGAACGCCCAAGTCGAGAAGCTCGCCGAGGAATGGCTGAAGTTGGACCGGGATGACGATAGAGGTGACTCCAAAGTCAACAAAGTATATGACAAGAATAGGGATGGAGGCAAGGCCAGGAATCCACCATTTGTGACGCCAGCGAATGTCGAATAAGTCATCACCGATACCAAGCAGAGCGGTTGTCTGGAGGGCGATGATGGCACTGAGATATGATGCAAGCTAGAGAAGTCAGTTAGTGGAATGAGAAGACATTGAGGTAAGATCGTGATGAAGTATAATCCGAGAGGGGATCAAAGAAGATGAGATGAGATAAAAGAAAAATACCTTTCCATGAGGGAAACGATGTAAGAAGCGGCCCTGGTTGACATCTTCAAGCTTGATAACAACATCACGGTTACCACCACCACTGGTGGCGGCGACAATGTCCTTGTAAAAGGGGAAGGGGATGAAAACGATGATGGTGATGAGGTAGACAGCAGCGCAGACAGCACCCATGCATTCCGGTATCTCGTTTCTGTTGGGCTTGCTCATGTCCCGACCGCGGAGACCAGCGCGGATGAATGTTGGGCCTAGCCATCGTATCATGGCATAGCAGAGCGAGAAGGCGAGCAATGCGAGAGAGAGGGATGCGATGAGAGGTTCACCATCGTCATGAAAGGTATTTGCGAGGACGGCGACAGAAGCGCCAGAAAAGGTGAGAAGGGTGAGAGTTTCGGAACGTGATAAAGACGTTGAGGCGGCCATGGCTTTCTTGATGAGTTGATTTTTTGTTGCTCAGATCGGCTGAAAGGAGGGCATCGTGGAATTGATGATGAGAGTAATTTTGAAGATTAGAATGAAACAACGGATGGATGGTTGTTTTTCTTTTGCTGGATAATGGAGAAAGGAAAGATAAAGACAGAGTTCCTATTGTAGGGATGCAGGAAAATAAACCTAATGTGGTACATTCACATGAGGAACAATAGAAAGGAACAATGAGAGAGAGAAGGATGAGAAGATGAATTAATTGACTGCTTGATTAGGTAGCTCGCAGCTTCTTGTTTTGTGACACGTTGATGAACTACGGATGTTGGATGAACCGCGTGGGCCCTCTGGAAAGAGCGGCCGGGATGTGGAGGCTATGTCACGGAAACACGTGCTAGTTCACTTACAACCGGTACGATGAAGGTAGTAACTGCACATGTAGTCAACCATGCAATGCAAGTGCTATGGAACAATCAACTTCCTTCCTCCCATTGTCCCAGGTATGGTGAATATCGCAATACTCAAATGCAAGTAAACTACATGTATCTGATAGATGTATATACTACTAGTATTCAATCCATCCATCCATTGATGCTATTGTAATCCCTTTCCGTTGCCATCCTCCAACAGAAAGACCCCCACTCAACTCTTGAAATGCCGTCAAGATCTGGCGGGTTATCAATCAATCGTAGTCCTCTCGCCCATACCACCTACCCATCAACCCATTCATCTATTCGCCAAATGATACCCCCGTCGATCCTTGCCCCGATTTCGCTTCCCCATCCCCGGCAAAACAATTCAACGACAACAAATGATGTATTCGCAATGAATGCCCAAAGCCGATTCAAAGCTTCAAAGCCGCTCCCAAGCGCTCAACCCTCCCTCTTCACTTATACACACCGGCTCCCGTCCACCCATTCCTCACTTGAGGTGGAGATGATACAATGCCAATACGCAAGCTATTAAAGCATGGCTCTCCCTTTTATCGACCAAGATCGGTCCTCGAGAATTTGGCTCTCGTCCTGGCCCCCCACCTAATATATAATGACTTCACTACGAGATGACACAAAGCCATCTCACCGTACTTCCGTTGTTCAAGATGGGCCAGGTACTGAGGACGACCCCAGGGTCGATAGCAATGCAGCTCCATATCCGTCTTCGCTCAGCAGTTCGTATAATAAAGTGTGTCTACCAGGGAGAAATGGTTCAAGAGAAGAACATGATTCAGAAAAGATGACCCGGGATTTTGATCTTGAAGCACAAGATGTAATTCACAGCTGTCCTGCTTGCTAAATTCAATATATTCGACTGACTTCTGGCAGGAGATTCAACAGATCGAGCGTATCGAAACACAAGCAACCACTATTACTCGCAGTACTCACCGCTCCGCCCATTCTCATCACTCTTCGAGCAGATCTAGAACCAGAGGGCAGCTACCTCCACCAGTGCTGCCGTTGATGGACCTGGATGCAGGAATCGTGGGATGGGATAGCCAAGATGATCCTCGGCATCCGCTCAACTTCTCTCCCGCCCATAAATGGTTCATTACTGGCCTCCTCTCAGCGATCACTTTCATGACACCCTTTGCTTCATCCATACTCGCCCCAACCGTCTCCTTCGTGGCAGAAACTTACAGAGAACCTGACATCACCTTGAGCGCCATGCCCGTGAGCATCTTCCTTCTCGGCTATGCTGTCGGGCCCCTTGTCTTGAGCCCTGCAAGCGAGATATTCGGCAGACACATCGTTCTGTTGAGCGCCAATGCCTTCTTTTGTGTTTGGCTCATTGGTTGTGCCCTTGCTCCCACTCTCGGCACCCTCATTGCCTTCCGCTTCATGTGTGGTCTTGGTGGCTCTGCGTCGCAAACTGTAGGCGGTGCAATCATCGCCGACCTCTACCCTGTGAGCGAGCGTGGCAAGGCTCTGGGTCTCTGGATGCTTGGTCCTATGATCGGTCCGTCCTGCGCTCCCGTTATCGGAGGCTTTGTTGCTGAGAGTATCGGCTGGAGGTGGGTGAACTGGATCACTTTTATCCCTGCCACACTCGTCGTCGTGGCAATGGCAGTTCTGAGTTGTGAGACGAATCATCAGGTTCTCATTCGCAGAAAGACGGCCCGTCTCCAGGGGGAGCTCAACCGCCCTGACCTAACGAGCTGCTACGTCGACGCCTCAGCCCCTGCCCCAAGCAGCCGACAAGTTCTTGTCAATGGTCTCCTGCGCCCATTTCGCCTCCTTTTCCGCTCTCCGGTCGTCTTTAGCGTTTCCCTTTACATCGCATTTGCCTATGGATGCCTCTATCTGCTCTTCAACACAATCCCCATCGTATTTCAGGAGAGCTATGGCTGGTCCATCGGCCTCACGGGTATTGTATACATCACTCTCCTTGTTGGCTATCTCATCGGACTTGCCTTCTTCTCCACCATGAGCGACAAGATAGTCGTGCGCATGACAAAGGCCAATGGTGGAGTGTACGAGCCTGAGATGCGTCTTCCAAACTGCATCTACTTTGCCTTCATCCTTCCCATCACTTTCTTCTGGTATGGCTGGACTGCTGATCAAGCTGTTCATTGGATCGTCCCCGTCATCGGAATTGTGCCGTTTGGGCTAGGCATTATTGGTATCTGGCTACCCATCCAAGCCTACCTCATCGACGCCTATGCCCATTGTGCTGCTAGTGCCCTTGCCGCCTTTTCAGTCATGCGAAGTGTCGTTGCAGCCTTCTTGCCTTTGGCTGGACCCAGGATGTTTGAGACCATGGGTATTGGATGGGGAAACTCTCTTCTTGGCTTCATCGCCATCGCTCTGATTCCCGTTCCGGCTCTGGTATACAAGTTCGGTGGTAGGATGCGGAAGGGAGAGAGGTTTGCGTTGTAAGGTAGCGAGGTGGACCGACTCGAAACAGGATAGGTGAAGGTCAAAAATATTGTCTTTTCTATAGATGATAACCTGACACAAAGAGTTATGACTGTATTCCTAATCTTCTTTTGATAGATAAACATAGATTCTTTGTCCAATCAATCGCCCCGTTCGCTTTTGGGTATAACAAAAAGTGTACTACGCTACCCAGGTGGTAGAGTCCCCAGTGACGGGGTAGTAAACAAGGATAAGAGGAGTTGATCGTAAAAAGACAAGTCATGATAATGGAACGCCATCCCATAATGTATAACAAAAGCCCCTCGTCCAGTATCAAGAAGGAAAATCCCGACTTTGCAGACCCCATTTCGCTAATCCCATACGAGAGCGCCATTTCGCTCTCTACCGCGAAAACAAAATAAAAACAGAATAAATCGGTTCCCGTTGTAGAAGAATAACTCCTTGTCCTGTAATGTCGATGTCCATGAGATGGGCTCGCAGAGAGCATGAGACGACCGCTGGACGATCAAATCTCTTTGACAAACCCAACCTCTACAAGACTGTCCGGGTCTATATCCAAATTGGCTAACTTAGTACGCGAGTTCTCCCGAATCCACAAGAAGGCCTCAAGAAAAACGCGGCGTATCATATTAGCCAGCGTATTTTTCTCTCTCTTGTGCACTCGCATGGTTTGCTTCCCCATTAGATACACCGTCTGGGCCTCTTCGGCAGCTCGCAAGGCCTCGAGCTCTTGTCGTACATCCGGTGGCAGATCGCTCTCATTGGGCTCAAGAGGACCCCTTGTAATGAAGGAATAGAGCTCGCCGACGATTATTCTCGCAAGATCAGGAGTGAGGATGTCGTCCATGTAGCCGTGTCGCAGGACAATGCGGTAGCAAGAAGGGATCCTGGACGTGACACGAGAGATGACAAAACGCTGATCGATTGGTACAGTGGGCTGTGAAAGAGACCGCATGTGGAAGAAGACAATAACCTGTGGTCGCGTCTGAAACTTGCGTACAAATTGAGTGAACACCTTGGGGATGTGATCGCCGGCGCCACCAACTTTATCAAAGAATATGCCCAGACCTGGTGCGGGTGTGATGCTGCCACCCCCAAATTCAGGCGATAATCTAAGACGAAAGACGGAACCTTCTGCCGACATATCCCTTGAAACAGACAAGGAGTTGTTGCGGGACGTGGTTCGTGATGTGAGAAGCTCGGCCGGGTCCAAGACGTCCTTGACCTCCGCAGCCCACTGCTGTTCTTTGCCCCATCGCCATAGGATGAAGATTGTGGAAAGGATAAAGGACAAGACGAGAGCAAACCAGGCACCATCCGGAACCTTATTCAAGGCTGCACTGAGGTAAACCCCGTCAAGGAGAACAAAAACAGTAAAGACGAAGAGAACAACAAAGGACGGGATCCTCCAAATGATGAGAGCCACGAGCGAAACCATGCAGGTGGTTATGAAAGTGACAATAATAACACACGCACCATATGCGTGGCCAAGACTGGTTGTCTGTTGAAGAACAAAGTTAGTTTGTGCCACATCGAGAGAGAAATTTAAAATAACAGATCAAGTTGCAATAGACTCACGTTATTGTAGACAGCCGTGACTACTACGGTCCCAATCATGAGCAGCCAGTTCGCAAAAGGCATGTAGATCTGGTCGTGGAATCGGCGGCTTGTGTGAACAGTCTTGATGTGAGGAAAGTAACTCAGTCTCATCAACTGGGAGACAAGCTGAAACGTGCTGGTGATGAGAGCCTGACTAGCAACAATGGCAGCCATGACCGCAATGACGAGACTGAAGTAGAAGAGCCTGTCGGGGACCGTATAGAAGAAGGGGTTCGTAAAAGCTGTCTTTGTCTCATCCTGCGCAATAAAGGCAGCTTGGCCAGCGTACGTGATGAGCAAGCATGGAAAAGCCAAGATAAGCCACGAGAGCTGTATGGCACGCTTGCCAAAGGCGCCAAGATCTGCATAGAGGGATTCAACACCGGTGAAAGCAAGAAGAAGGCCACCAAGAGATTTCCAGCCGTTCGCGCCGTTTCGAACCAGGTAAGTAAAGGCAAAATGAGGACTGAATGCCTTGAGGACTGTATGGTCGTACATGTGCAGGTTGTAGATACCGATCGAAAGATTGAAGAGAAGCCAAATGACGACAACGGGCGCGAAAAAAGTACCAATTTTAGACGTTCCAATGGGCTGAATCAGGAAGAGCACAACCAGAATGGCACAGGTGATGCCGACAATAGCAGGTCGACCTAGGTCAGGTCTCACGACTTGGATCCCCTGGACCGCACCAAGGACTGACTGGGCTGGCGTAAGGACGCTGTCAGCCAGAACCATGGAAACACCCAAGATGCCTACTATCTTGAGGACAAATTTTGCCGTCCTGCTTCGCTCGATAAAGTCTCGTGCCCATCGTCCAGCTGGAGGTAGATCAGAGCCGGTCTCGCGTTCCAGGCGAACAACAATTCTTTCCGGGCCATTGGGGTCACTGCGAACGATATTGGCATATCGGGCGAGAAGCGAATATATAGCAAAGGTTCCGCCTTGTCCATCGTCGTCGGCCGAGAGTACGATGAAACAGTATTTCACGGTAACGATTAGAGTAAGTGACCAGATGATGATTGATAAGGCGCCGACGAGATCCTGCCAGGATGGCTGTTCGGTGAAGGTTGAACTGAAGACGTAAAGAGGGCTGGTACCAATGTCGCCATAAACGATACCAGTACTTTGCCATGCAAGCCAAAGAAGAAGGATGCCCTTGTAAGTCTAATCGCGAATCGAAACAACAGTATCACCGGTCAGCAAAAAAAAAAAGACAAATTCTCATTCGAGTTGTACCGGCGGCCTAATATCTCACCTGCTTGTTTTCGCGACACAAATCTTCGTGCTCGATGCGCTGGGCCTTTTCCTGGTCGTGCAAGTCTCGAGCTTCGGGATCGGTTGGAGCGGCTGACTCGCTCTCTTCGGCCGCGGCGGCGGCCCAGGCTGCTATTCTTTCATGTCGGTCGAGATATAACGGTCCCATTTCGATGTCGTAGGGTGATGAGCCCTTTGGTGAGGGTGGAGGGCTATCAGGTGCAGAAACATTCGGCTCCCGGGACCCCCAGGGTTATATACTCTCTAGAACAATCAATGACACTAGCGGCCAAGATGGGATGGCGCAAAAAATGGGAGTGGTAAGTCCAGCCAGGGCCACCACACACCACACAAGCTTGGTGCCGCTTGCGCAAAAGCAAAGCAAATGCAAGGTCAGGACGTCTCCAGATGTGCGTGACGGGCTTCCGGACTTTGCGGGCCTCTACCCTGGTACTGTACATAGTACATGGCTTTAACTCTCTCCCTCCCTCTCTCTCTTGGATCTTTGGTTTTTCTTCCGTTCAAAAATTCATTGACAGGGGGACACCCGTTACTGGCGAACCTTGTTTGAGTAGGACCATGTCCGCAGATGCTATTGTACATTCTGGAGGGGCTGCTGGGACGATCCTATCATCCGATCACCACCCTCTAAGACTTCTCAAAATCGCCCGTGAGTAGATCCCTGGTAGAGGACCTGCAGATGTATGGGGACTTGGAGGCTGTGTACTGTATGTGTGTGGACAATGGACAATACACGCCGAGTCCCCCGAATGCCTTTTCAGTATTCTCCCGAGTCTTGTCATCGGTATTCCGGCTATTAAGCCAAGACCAGAGTTGTCAAAATGGGTTTGTGGTCCCTTGTTAGTGAGGATGCAAACGGGTGACTGCAACATGACTGAACAACCTTGCCATGTGCTGCAAATGTCCATGGCATACGGCGGGCCCAATGAGAAAAGTGACAGAAGTGGTGGCCGCCTCCTGGTGCTGCGCTGCGCTGCGCGGTACTGTAATGTATTGAATGTAAGTCACAGTACGCCGCGTCAAGATTCACTCCCCCAGACAAACAGAGTTAACTGGCTAACACTTGGTGCGTGCGGGGAGGGGGATGCTTTGAAAGAAAGCTACGACGCTGAAATACGGTATCCAGTAGGACGCTTCCTATGCACCAAGGACAGACTGGGTGGGCCCTTCTCGGTCGAGTTTGGATCTGACGACGCAGAGCCGAGACGCTAAAAGGCTTGGTATTCTTGAAATGCTGTCTTGGCCCTTCTCTCTCTGCCCGTTCTCTTCACACAGTAGGGGTCCTTTTTCTTTCTTCCCATGTCATATGGAGGCGCGAAACATTCAACATGTATGATTCCTAAATTTTCCGTGTGACACCATGTCAATCCAGTCAGTTTGGGTGTGAACATGTGCTGACACAGCTCTTCTGACTTGGTGAGTGACCAAGACCGTCTGTTTTTGCATTTCGAGCAACGAGCGTTCTTGTTTGGCTTGGGATCTGGATCAAGGTACCCCTGCCCATGGAGTTTCTCTTGACTCAAGAGATTGAGCGAAGGAGGGGAGAAGAGGGAGGGGGCAGAGCGGGATCCCTCCACCCAGGTGCTTTTGCGGGACCACGTGATGGGTTTAAAGGTTTTTGAGAAGTCGGAGATGTGTAAATCGATTTTTATTGTCAAGACCGAGGTGATTGATGCGAGAATGTGGAATTATCACTTTCTGAGTAGGTATGAGATAAACTGGATTGAGATGAGATGTCACATCTATCTGCCTGCCCGTCTGTACAAGTCTCATGGTTGTAAGTACCTTCCTAGACAGCATATCATCTTCCATTTGATATCAGATGTGGCAGGCACCTTGTGAACTGATACCTTAGATAGTGGCAGGAACCCAACAGCATGATGTTGTGTACTACCTACCTACCTACTAGTATGTAGTAATTCGTAGAGGTATCTTCGAGACGAACCTCCCTCACAACTGCCTGTAGGCCGGTTGGTTGCATATATATCCAATTAGGTACTAAGCCAACTGCAATACATATGCTGTCAGCGAACTATCTACTGTACCAAGCCCACAAAAACACAAGAGCTTCAAAGTTCATTAGGTAGAATCAGATAATGGAGGGATTTATAAGCATGTGGGAAATCATTACATGTGTAAGTCGATTTTTTTTTTTTTTTTAAATACAGCAGAATAAAAGTGATAGAATATCGACGAGATACGCATTCCGGATTTACTTCTTGTTATGGTAATGACCAACCTCGAGAGGTAGCAGTGATTATAAGCATACTGTAGTACTCAGTGGGATGCAACAACATATCCAGCAACAGCAAAAACGTAGCATTTCACACATCATTTTCTTGACTTCAACCTCCACTCCGACCATTTCAACGTGGAGATAGCATTCATCAGCTCTCCCCTCTCTCTTTTCTCCCCACCACCCGCTACTCTTCGTGCCCAGACCATCTTAATTTCACGTTCAATCACCACATATGGCGTGTAACAAATACTACATCTTCCTAAAAGGCGTCCATTCTTTTCCAGAAGGTGGTTCGAAATGAAGTCATTCCGTCTGCATAACCCTGGTAGCATGGCTGCCGAGTGCTACTATGTGATAGAACCCGCCCGCCGAGAAACTCCCAACACTGTAGGACAATTCCTTTCCGTGTGCTTGGCGAGAACGGGAGAACCTATCTACTAGCACTATATGCGTTTTTTTCTTTACCTCTTATTTAGTAGCTCGGAGGCATCCAATGCATTTCGGCGATTTATTTGACCAACGGCTTGATTTGACTCCATAAGCTGGTTTTTAATCTTGTGAATCCATAGGCCTAAGACATTGTACTATGTACTTATGTATGTCTGTGAATCGTATCAACTTGAGGTACATTCCTCTGTATGATACTATGTCGTACGTACTCTTGCGGAGACAAGCAGGGCCTCTTGATCCACACGTGCTCGGGCCGCAGCATACGAATGCTACAGTAACCCGCACACAAGATGTTAATTACTAACTAACACGCATAAACCTGTCGGATGTCGATCGTGTATCTTGCAAACCGCCTACTTGAGTGTCAGCAACAGCATGCACCACAACTGCTTGCCATGTCAAGGTGCAAAAATGGTCAACTTGCGCATGCGCCATAGAACCTGCTTGTTTCCGAGTTGATCAAGCTGGCTCCTGGCCCCGGAGTTGTTGTTGTTTGTATAAATGCTACCATGTACGAAATATCCTCTTAGACCAACTCCCAGCTCACAAGCATCGACCACCCCGTCGCAACGCGGCCAAACTTGGCTCGGAACTCATCTGCTCCAAGACCCCGAGCTTCTTGGTCACCGAACTTGGTTATCATCACCAAGCTGACCTTTTCGCCGCGAGGTCCCAGGTCCTCCGCTCTGACATCTGCCCAATGCCAGAACCCATTTGTTTCCAGAGGTACCATCTCTGGCCGTGTCCCTTGCTTGCGGGGAAGGCTGAGTAGCAGCAGAGGCGCCTTACCCCGGCCATTCTTGTCCGAGGTCCAATGTTCGCAGACTTTTGAGAACTGAAATCGTACAACGTCGCCATCGATAACGGGGATGTGTTTTTCCTTGGGTTCAATACTAGACTCAGCAATACCCTCATCGTTTGCGTTCCCACAGACCATCGGTCCCTCACCGTCCCGTCCTCCGACATAGTACTCTTCCCAAGTGATTGTTTCGCCGCCCTGTCGAAACTGATATTGAGAATTGGAGGGGAAATGTCTTCGTCCAAAATTCTCATTGCTGTCAATGAACTGAATGGGTGAGAATTTTGCCGTATACTGCTGCCCATTCACATGACCAGCACCCCAGCAGGCATCTAGGAGTTTCCAAATTCCTCCGTCAATCCTGACCGCATTCCAAGCATGACCTGTAGGATTAGGTGGAGGGGCTCGCTCGCCTTTCTTGAGCGGGACATATCCAAAACCTTTGCCATGTCCACTAACGACAACGCAATCAAGACCAGCCCGGTTTGCGATTGCCTTGTATGTTTCTGCGTAGCCCGCACATACAGCTCGTCCCGTAAAGATGGTATCTTCTGCTGACATATATTTGACACGATTCCCAAAGAACGCGCCGACGTCGTAGTTGATATTGTGATGAAACCAAGTAAATATTGCTCTTGCTTTATCGGTATACGACGGGAATGAGCTGCAAAGATGTTGCGCGAGATAGCCGATGGGATCGCTTCTCGGAAGCGACTCCCGAGGATATTGTGCTGCTACGGCATCGGGGCTGGACCAGTCTCTGCACACGAGGCAGTTCAGGAATGGCTCTGTAATGGCAGGGGTTGTACGAGTGGCGACAGCATTAATCTGGGCAATAGATGGCCGTGAAGAAAGGGGTACCGGAGGTGGCCCATCCTCCGAGGCGTCATTATCTAGGACTGGTGATGATTCCTGGGCTTCCTGTAGTTTGGGTTGGGTAGGTTTTAGGTTGAAGCCTAGGATGGGAGTTCTTTTGACTGCTGACGGTCTAGGTGGTACTTTGCGAGGTTGAACTTCTTGAGGTTCTGGTTCTGGCTTTGCGGGTGTTGAAGTTGTTACACTTGGAGCTGGTCTCGCTGGTCTTGCGGGCAGCCTTGGAGGTAGACTGGGTTTTGAAGCTGGAAGAATCTCAGCCTTACGAGGAGGCTGGGGCGGCGGGACAGAGCTAGCTTTGGGAACAGGATTTGGTGGAGGAACCAGTCGCGCAGGTTGGGTCGCTTCTTGAGTTGCGGCTTCTCGCTCCCTTCTCGTAGGAGGCAATTTTGGAAGATTGGATGGATCGAATGATGGGGGCAGCTTATACAATGTGCCCTCAGAGCTGTTACTCGTGACTGAGGACGGCGCACGACCTACGGACAGAGATGACAACGTGGAATGCTGCGATATCTCAGATGAGCCTGAACTGCGCCTAACCATCAGACCAGGCGGTTGCGTTGAGGTGCGACGTGGGGGCAAACTAGGGGATGGCTGCGTAGACGATGTCCGGCTTGGGAGCGGAGGTGGGGCGTTTCTGGGCGGTGGTTGTTGCTCATGTTGCGCAGGCCTCGACGAGAATGATTCTTGGGGATTGGGCGTTGAAACGATGCGTTTGGGTCTTGGGGGGATGACTGGGGTTGGATGAACAGGAGCGCGAGTCGTCGCGATGACCGGTACTGTCTGACTCCGATTCTCAATAGCAGGACGGACTGGAGGGGGTGGAGGGGGAGGGCGTTTACGAGGTCCTGGTCCGGATCCTGGATTCGGGCTCGGCGTGGTGCTGAAATTCTTTTGCTTGTTCAGAGCAGCGATTCGCTCAGAAAGAGTAT
>JABFFC010000093.1:0-105887 GCA_013623535.1 Fusarium penzigii
GTCTATTAGTCTCGTCCTTTACTCAACCAACCCCAGTCCCCCGCCAGCTGTGTCCTGGAATTCAATTCTTCAGGTTCACTTTCCCATATTCTTGTCTTGTTCACTATCGAACTGGCATCAAATTGAAAAAAGTGCTGGTGTCATCATCAGTGGTGATTCACTCCTTTTGTCGTTTTCGTCGTCTTCTTGGGTCCTGACCAGATCAAAACGTCTGAGACCAGCACGCACTCCTACTGGGCTGTACGGCACCCCCGGCCAGGCATACCCAGTCAAGCCCAGCTCCGAATGCATTGGCCTGTTGTCGAGCATCCTACTCTAATCTCCACTGCAACGACGCTTTTTCGCACCCGCGGTCTTTTGCCTCCCTTGGCCGTCTTTGCCGATCATCGATCCACAAGCTTCAACGGTCCTCTCCATCTATCATCTTTTCAGTTGCTCTTCTCTCATTGATTACGATATCCTCCACGACTTACACCACTTTGTATATTCATCGTCGCGAGGTTTGAAGCGCCACGTTCGGTCAGGACGGCAACACAACACGCTTCGTCGCCTAACCTCACCAGCAAAATCGACACGCATCGACACGTAAACCGGCACACGAGACCGAGAGCGACAATCCTTTTCCACCACCATCTTCTAGCTGATACCTTCTTGAACTTCTCGCCCTCTCATACATAGTCCTTTCACTTCAACTGTCCAGCTCACCACCATCTGACAATGCTGTGTCGCGATCCTCTACCATAACAATCTTCTCTTCAGCCTGCTCATCATGAGGATCGCTATTCGCGAGCAGCTTATTGCCCTCGTCCTCTTCGCCGTTCTTGTCGCTCTTGCTGTTGTCTCCATTCCCACTTGGATATATGTCAATCAGTTCGTTATCGACGTTGAGCGCCAGGGCTTGACCCTCACGGCCTCCCTCAAGGCCTCCCGCATTTCCGCTGAGCTCGAGCTTTTCCAGACTAGTTGTTCTACAATTGCCTCCCGTATCCTTGTACAAACCGCCTTTCAGAATTTCTACGACACTGGCGAGCAAGCCTGGGATGAAGCGCGTGCAGATCTCGAAAGTGCCCTTGCTGTCAGTGTGTCTACTGGCTTGTTGCAGATCAGACTTTACTCGAGAAATACCACCGGCGCTGACCGAGACGGCCTCCTGAACGTCACTTCTAACAACATTTCCGAGATCGTACTCCCCTACGCCAACGCATCGGGCCATTCCGTCCGCCTCGGTGACGAAGGCGCAGGCTATCCTCCTACTCTTTACCCTAACATCACCTATGTCGACCTCGGCTATCAAAATCCCATTCGCAATAACACCACCGCTGTCGCTGCCGAACCCTTCCCTGGTGTGCGTATTGCTCGAGATGGGGGCCTGTTACTGGGACCGCTCGTCTTGAATGAGTCGGCTGCTCTCATCTCTGTCACAATCCCAGTCAGGGATAATCAAGACACATTCATTCTCGGCTACATGACTGTTGTCGCTTTAGCCTCCTCTCTTTCACAAGTCCAGGAATCTCGCGAAGGCATGGGGAAGTCAGGCTCCGTACTCCTTATCGGTCCAACTGAACGCTCAAATCGATTCAACTCGACCTTTCCACCAAGTAACGAAACCTATCTCCCTGACCGCGAAGTGTTTGGCAATGTCAAGGTCAAATTCGTTCTGCCCCCAAAGGCCCCCGATAATTATGAGGATCGTCACGATCAGTATCAATTCACCAATGACTTCGACAGCAAAGCATTTCCCGTTAAAAAGTTTCCCGCCGTCTTTGATTCATTCACCAAACGGTACGATACTGTCAACAACGCGAGCTCCATGCTCAACACCCACAATGAACAGGGTCACAGAGTGGCTGTAGGATTCTCACGGACACAGACTCCATTGGTCAATTGGACGGTTGTTGTTGAAAAGGCAAAGTGGGAGGCTTATGAGCCCATCGACACCCTGCGTAACATTTTGTTGGGGACCGTATTTGGTACTGTCGGTTTCATTGCTCTTTTGATCGTTCCTTGCGCCCACCTTAGCGTTATGCCCATCAGGAAGCTCAAGTCTGCAACAGAAAAGTCTATTAACCCGCCAGGGTACGACGAATCCTTTGTCGATTCCGACTACGATGACGAAGAGGTCCCCGGCTCCGGAGGCATATCACAACGTTCCCGGAGGGGCTTCATGACGAACGTAATCAGATGGATGAAAGGGAAGTCTACGAGACCGACTTCGAATCGAGATGTCACGCGTCGCATGTTTAAGATTCCCGGCAAGGTCGACGATAGGAGGCACTTCATTACCGACGAACTCACAGAGCTGACCCGGACTTTTAATGACATGAGTGACGAGTTAGTCAAGCAATATCTTGGGCTGGAGGTCAAGGTCGCAGAAAGGACAAGAGAGTTGGAAGAGAGCAAGAAGGCTGCCGAAGCTGCGAACGAGAGTAAAACATTGTTTATCGCCAATATTTCGCACGAGCTCAAGACACCGCTCAATGGCATTCTCGGCATGTGCGCCGTCTGCATGGAGGAGACAGATATCGTCAGAATCAAGCAATCTCTAAAGACGCTGTACAAATCTGGAGATTTGCTGCTGCACCTCTTGGAAGATCTTTTGAGCTTCTCCAAGAATCAGATTGGCCAGCAGTTGAGTCTGGAGCTCAGAGAATTTCGTCTTGCCGAAATCCGATCTCAAATTCTCACCATTTTTGACAAGCAGGTGCGGGAGGGTAGGATCAACTTTTCAGTTCAGTTTATTGGTTCCGAGAACGCCGACTTCAGCCCTGAGCGACCGAACGGGGAGACGAGACTACCAGCCCTAGGACCACATGGAATGGGACGTCTCAAAGATATGTGCCTCTGGGGCGACCAGCACCGTATCCTTCAGGTGATTATCAACCTGGTCAGCAACAGTCTCAAGTTCACGCCGCCAAACGGTAGCGTCGATGTACGGATCAAGTGTCTAGGCGAGGCCGAGGCGCCCCCCGAAAACGAAAGCCGTACGTCTTCTTTCTCCAAGAACTCGCGAAACAACTCTCGAACGGGTCGAACGCGAACTCGTGGAGCGGCCAGCCCAGCGCAGTCGAGTAGCTCTGGAGCTCGCAACTCTGGGCAGAAATTTGATGGCTCCGGCACGGCCCTCACTATCAACCCGATGGACCCCAAAGCCACGCCACACGTTCATATTCGCGAGCGATCTCCAACACCGCCTCCCCCAGGAGCAAAGGCCTATATCTTTGAATTTGAAGTCCAAGATACGGGTCCGGGTATCCCGGAACATATGCAGCAAAAGGTATTCGAGCCGTTCGTTCAGGGCGATTTAGGTCTCAGCAAGAAATTTGGCGGCACTGGACTCGGGTTGAGTATCTGCCACCAACTTGCAGGCCTCATGGGAGGCTCCATCTCATTAAAGAGCACGGTTGGCGTAGGAACGACTTTCACGATGCAGATACCGCTCAAATACGTCAAAGACAGGTAAGAGGAATTTCGCTTCCTCGTCTGCGTTGTTACTAATGAATATGCAGAACATCAAGTACTGCTTCGAGTAGTATAAAGTCGAGACCAGCCAGCGTCGATGCTTCCGATACCGAAGTGCAACGCAGCCCGCAACCGCCGAAACCTGCTGCTGATACCAAATCAGCCAGTGTACTCAACCCGCAGCCGCGATTAGTCGGTCTCAGCCAACCGTATTTTGCGGCAAATCTTCCGGCGCCCAAGAGCACGGCACAGAAAATGGCCGAGATCGATAAAGCCATGGCCAATAGAGACGGTCAAGGCAAGCTCCGGGTCCTTGTAGCAGACGACAATTCAACCAACATCGAGGTTGTCAGCCGAATGCTCAAGCTCGAGGATGTATATGACGTGACCATTGCAAAGGATGGCCAAGAGGCCTATGATCTTGTCAAGGCAACCATGGAAAAGAACGAATCGTTCGATGTCATCTTTATGGATGTCCAGATGCCTAACCTCGATGGCCTGCAAAGTACGCGGCTCATCCGTGAGATGGGCTACACCTCACCAATTGTCGCCTTGACGGCATTTTCCGAAGAGAGCAATGTCAAAGAGTGCATCGATTCTGGCATGGATGAGTTCCTTGCAAAACCTATCCGTCGACCCGCCCTCAAGCAGGTGCTCAAGAAGTTTGCAACTATTCCTGAGGAGCCAGAGATACCCGCTTCATCGAGGAAGTCAATAAGCGAGAAGATTGTACCGGTTGATTCGGCCAAGGAGATCAACGGGCATGCGATACATCCCGGCGACACATATGGCGAACTGAACGAGAAGCACGGCTGAGGACATGCTAATGTCCGGTTTTGATTGAGGCAGGATGCAAGTCATCTATCTACCAGCTGGCAAGGAAACATATTTCAACGCCGTCGCTCATACGCCAAGTCTACATGCTCCCTACTCCGAGATTCTCGACTCATGCCACCGACGCGGGAGCGGCAGGGATTATATACATCCACAACCTGATCAACGAGCCAGGGAACATCGAGCCTGTTCGCATATTATGGACAACCTTGTATGTGCCATATCAAGCACAGAAGTCTGTCCATGACTGTATGTGAACCATACCAGACAGATTCATACATGGGTACGCGCACATATACACTCTACACCACGCTATACCCTCTCACAATTATCACCCCATCAACACCCTAAAAAAGTCATATTATGAAGGAGGTCAAGCGTTCTTTTGGCGTTGTGCTGTGTTTTCCCCCCCTCTTTAGTTTATTGATCTTACCTTCAAACTCTTCCGTCTTGGAAGTCTGCAGGCAGGTGCATGGGCGTCATGAGTTGAGAGCTTTATGGGAATCTATTTATTCCCTTCTGTTTCTTTTTTTAATCTCTTACAGAGGAGAGGTGGATATTACGTCTTATATTCCCCTTTTCTCCTTGTTTCTCTTACCATCATCACCTTTTTTTTTAATCCCTTCATCTCATGCGCCCCGAGACTATGTTATACAAAAACGACAGCAGAACAACCAATTTCCTCCTCTCCAACCCCCCTCATCAGGTGGTTTATTCATCGGTACCCAGACCTTTTTATTTATTTATTCTTAACATCTTGTTGGTTCATCATCTGGAGGGTGCAATGGGAGTCAGCGTCTGCAAGGTGGAAATCCTTTTTTTCCCCCCATCTTTTTCTCTTTTTATTCACCAGGGAGTAACAAAACAGAGTCTTCGGAAAAGACAACGCTACAGAGAGCGAGGGATAGGAGGGGGTGGGAAGAATCAAGATTTGATATAAAAAGATGAGAGATGGTCCTTTTCAAGGAATGAGATGAGGAGAAATCGTATATACATATACATCATATTCCCGTGTAATCTCGTATGTATGTATGTTACACGCGTAATACCCGAGGCACGAAATAGGAAACTCGATTCTTCAAATTCTGTGAATCACACATGTTTGCAAATTTGGTGACAGGTCTAGTGACAAAACTCCATACTTCATATGAAGGGAGGGAGTGCTTGGACATGATTAGCCACAGTAGGTTATACGTCGAGCATCTCAGTCGTCAATGTTGTTCGTGTTCGATAGGTGACTGCCGTATATGTAACGTCTTGGTTCCTGTTTATAGGGACATAGTACAAAGACATGTATTCCGAGCCGAGTTTGATATCATCAATTTCCCGTAATGGTTCGTTAACATTGCAAAATAAAAGCATCAGGACCTTGAAATATAGATAGAACGTCTCCCCTACTTCTGCTCTCATTGGGATGTTTCTCACTTTTCCCAGGACCTTGAAACCCCATGAATCTTTTTCTCATCCCATCATCAGAATATCATGTTTCCTTATCCTACGCCGTCGACCAGAAAGGATTGAATCTGCCTCTCACGCATTTCATAGCAAATCCTATTTCCAAAAACCCCCCATCCATACCATGCAGAACCCAACACCAACAACCCCTTCAGAGAGCCGCCCTGACCTTGCAAAGCGAGATATAAAAATAAAAAAACAAGTGCGTTGAATAAACAAAGCAAGAAATAGACACGACGAAGTGAAACAATAGTAATAGTCGGTTAAGCCCGAGAAAAGGACGCAGAAGTATGTGCCATATTGCAACTGCAAGTAAACCCAGTAACGCCTCGTCTTGCGGAATTCCAGCCGCTCTCACCGACCAGAAGTCTACCAGGACCAGGCCTATCAGGGGGGAGAGGAAAATCAGGAGTAAGACGTCAAACAAGAATGAAAGAGTATCAAGAAACACAAAAAAAGCTGCACCCAACCAGGTCCGTCACTGTCTGAATGACTGGATGGCAGGATGACGGGGTCGACTAGCAGACCATGCTGTGCCCACTTTTCCCATCCGACTTCGGCATATATTAGAACGATACTGTTGTTGAAACTGTGCAAAAAAGAAACGAAAACAGCCCCCGGATCGAATGATCAAGCGCTGGGAGCTATAGTAGATGGCGGCCGATAAAAGCGGCCTTAGATCTCCATTCGACCTGCAACATCTTCGCTCATGTACCTGTCTGGGCTCTTGTCGAGCATATCGACATCATCGAGATCATCCTCATCGAACTCATCGTCCGAATATGATACTAGGTCACCATCCTCTCCGCGGTTCCAGTATAGACCGTCATCATTGAAATCTTCGTCATCTTCATGATAAGGCACAAGCTCGGCATCCCGGTCACCGAGCCAGTAGTTGGCGCGCTTCTCCGCACCCGCAGAATCGGCTGCCTCCCTGTTGCTGTGGTTTCGGGCGAGGTTTGTTGGCCTCAAGGTCGGGCTGTGTGATGAGATGACGGGTACCACACGGACGTACAGGTAAGCGACGCGTTTCAGTGAGCGGTTGAAGAAGAAGTAATGCGCTGCCCAGATGGCACTCTCGTCCTCCTCAAAAGGATCGGTATCCGGGTGGTAACTGAAGATTGTGCACTCGTTGAGATGCATCTCCTTGTCGATTAGAGACCAGCATTGGGGGCCCCATGAATAAGTTGTCTCGCTTCCAAGTGAAGAGCCTAGGGACTTGGCCTCAAAGTGTGGCCTTACGTTTTGTAGAATCGAGTCGAGGTTGACCATGACACGACGCAGATTTCGCTCACGCTTGAAGTCTCCAGGCCTTAAGACATGTGAGAAGTCGTAGTGTGGGTGGCTTGCATTTAGAGTAGCGATCAGATAGGCGAATGTTCGTCGGCTTGTTAGGTCGGACAGGGGGCCGAAAGCGCTCGAATGTGAAAATAGCTGCATACTGGGTGATGTGGCCAGCATGTGGGCGCGTTCGGGAGGTGAGAGGCTGGCGCCGAGCTTAAGGAGAGCTTCATGTTGGGAGTTGAGGTCCTTGTCGATGTTCTTGTATAGTTTCTTGTCGGAGCCGGTCGATTTTGTGGTGTAAAGATCGCATCCTCCTGTGACGTTGCAGTCGGGCGTGTTGAAGTTGAGTGCGGTTGTCACCGCCTCAAAGTCTTGTACTGGTAAGTACTATAATCTCTTGTGTCAGCTCCAACGCACATCACTGTCGCTTGGCGCCTAGGTTGTTCTAACCTTCATTTCCCCGGTTTATGTGCTATTTAGCGACGAAGGCAGATGGAAAAGCCGTGTTTTCGGTGCAACAGGCGATGATCGAGGCGATGGTGATGCCGTCGTGAATTGAAACGCGCGCAGTCGGAAGGGAACAGATTGCGTCAGCGTGGAGTCGGTGGGCCGCAGTCGGCAGCAGAGTGTCGCGATCCGGAAGGTGTTTGAGAATCGTAGCCAGCGACAAAAAGCAGGTCGCGATAATAGAGTATTGAAGATACTGGGTAGACGCAACGGAATGCGAAAGAGGAATTCGTGCTGATAAAGTATCGCGGTTGAAAGGTGGAAATGGATGGATGGATGGAGTGGGTGGACGAATTGGGGAGGGGAGGGAAGAGAGATCGTCGAAGGGCCTGGTCTGGCCTAGTATAAGTAGAAGTAGAAGTAGTAGTAAGTAGTGTTGCGCTTAGGGAGTGCTGAGGGAAGGAGCTGATCAGTTAACGTTAATGGATTCGTGCAGCAAAAAGACCCTGCGAATCAATCCAAAAGCTGCAGGTTTCTGGCAACCGACAGACGGTCGAATGACGAATGTGAAGCGCGTGTTTGATGAAGAGAGTGGAGGTTCGAAGAGGCGGTGCAGTGGTCATGTACATACAGTAACTGTACTGCATCAACTGTTTAGGTGAAGTGGATGGTGTTTGGGTGTGTGTGAATGGTAAGCTGAATGGATGCTGATAAGGTTGGTTGGTCGGAGATATGGGGGTAGGTAGGGAAGCTTGGTAGATAAGTTGAACGGGAAATCAGGGAACTAATTAAACAAACAACGAAATTGAGCAAAAAACAGAACAACCACTTGGATGAAATGAAAACGAAATGAAATGATGCATAGGAAATCGCCGGGTATGGTAAGTCTGTCTGGCTTCTGTGATCCGATCTCCTGTCTCGTCTCGTTGCGAATGACTGATTTGCTTTGGATTCATGGCATGGGACTGGCTGGCTGAGGTCAGACTAACCCCATCAGACTGGGCTTTTGAGGCGGACACGGGAGAGGACGGGGGGCCATGGTGACACCACGTTCCCCTCTCGCCGGAGTTCCCCCCATTTCCCACCCCCTGGGATTGTGTCTCTCTCCTTGACACCCCTCAGGGTTCAAAGCAGTACCTGGCCAAGAATCAGCAATTCCGAGCAGATGCCGGATCTCATCGCCTTGGGTGGATAGACCCTGTTGTCGTCATGGCTTTAGAATCCTCTCATGAGATTATCTGGCTGTGTCTGTCAGTGTAAAGCTCCTGATCCTCATCTTAGCGCTGTTCAATCCAATCAGTCATCTGCGTGCGCATTTCTGTGAACCTAAAGCAAACTCAGCAACACAAGTTTGTGGAGAAAGTCAGTAGCGTAGCGTGACCCAGAACCGTCATTTCTGAGGGAGTGTACGACGAATGGGACTTGATGCTGCCAGCACGAGCAGCCATGCCGTATCATCGTCCCTCCATCGCATCTCGGTATCCCTTGTTTCTGCGGTGTTAGAACAGGAGCCTCGGGATTGGCCTTGACGTCAGCTTTTTTGCGAATTGCGGCGTGGTATAATATCAAAATGGTTTTCTGATTTGCAAGTGAGATGAGCCTCGAATTGGGCAAAGGCAGGCGGTTCAAGTCTCCCGTAAGCCCGCAAGGATGGCCAACGTGCTGGTGTGTGGCCATGTCAATGGCGATGCAGACCAAGATAGCTTTCCCAAACCTGCGGACAGTCGCCGTAAACCCGTGTGTCCTTTGCAAGACTCAATTCCGGGCGTGACTTGTCCACAGCATTCGGCGCTGTCGACTTTCGCACGACAACTGACAGTCTTGCGTATCGTATTGCCAATGCCCAATGACGCGAGGCTCATCTCTTGATATCAAAGATGGTGGTTTTCCACCGTCAAAAGATCTACAAACAAGGCCTCCGCGGCCCCCAACTCCTCAAACACCACCGGCGCCTGTTCCAAACGATGCAACACATGACATACATGTCTTCTCTTCCCATCGAAGAGATGCTCAGCTATTTGAGACTTGTTTCCATTACAGCAACCCCGCATCCTCGAGCGAAGCCTTGACTCGATCAGCGTCCTATTAATCCAGTGTCAATCCCATGGTCAGTGCTCGCACAAATCACGATTCTCTGCATCCTTCTCTTGCATGGACATCGGTCGATTGGTTCGGTCGGTCGGTTCGTGGTGGATACAAGTAATAGCATCACCCGGCGAGGACCTTCTACATGATCTTGGTGACCTCTTCGTCGACCTTGAGTTGGAGTTTGGCGTCAGCTGGCGTGGCCATGAGGGCGGAATCAGGGTGTAGGTTTTTGGATCGTCACCACATTGTCACAAGCTTTGTCAGGTCGGACATCGCCCATCCACATCAATGCTTACCTCCATATCCTCAAGGGAATCTTGTTGCCCGATGCACCGAAGCACATTCTTCTTGCTACTCTCTTGTAGCTCGCCCGCAAGCAAAAGTTCGTCGAGTATGTAGTATGCCTTGGTGAAGGAGAAGATGATATCGAGCTCGCAAACGTTGCCATAGTACTTATCCATCTGTTCGACGTAGCGGTGGATGATTTCGAGACTGATCAGTTCGTTGTCCTCCGAGGAGCAGCCAGCGATGAAGAAGAGCGAGGCATATCGGCGGTAAACAATCTTGGTGTCTGATAAAAATCGTAAGCATGATGGTCTCGGAGCTTGAAAAGGAGGTCAATCTCTAGCCTGACCTTTGTATTCAAGAAAGTTGCACATGCGTGTCCTTCGAGCCAGGACCAGCTGCGATACATCCTTGACAATCTTTGCCTTATCCTTGGGGGAGAGAGTTGTGAACCATTTTGCCAAGCGCTATGCATGAGGTCAGCGACGAGGACGTGAAGGATCAAGCGAGAGTTAAAAGTCGAAGACGCACCACCTTGCCTTGACGAGACAGGAGAATGAGATAACTTGAGGATTCCTGTTAGCAACTGTACCGACAAAGTAGTCATGAAGAAGAAGAAAAAGCATACTGGATGGCCATGTTGATGTGGATTCACGCGCCGAGCCGGCCAGCAAACGTGTCGTGAATTCTAGAAGGAGAGGGGGGCGGTTTCGAAGGCGTTGATGATGAGAGGTAGTTCTGAGCTTGAGGTGGACACGAAGCAATTTTGGCGGGTTGGTGACGAGCGGGACCATAACACAGAGAAAAAGAGTCAGACGGCGAGAGCTGAAGTAGGTAGCTGGGCCTGAGGTGGTCCCAGGCTGCAACCAATCGCCCAAAAAGGGGGCAAAATACAGTGGAAGCTACAGCGGCTGACGTGCTGGTTATAGGGGGCTGACATCACCAGCCAGCTATCAGGCCAAAGGTCCATGCCCGCTCAGTAGGCCCTACTACCGATATACGGTATACAGGCCTGTCTGTCCAGCAAAAAAGGCTAATGGACAGTCGACTTACAACTCCGGATCCGGTAAATGTAATCACCCGTCGTCAATTCAATCCAGAGACATGGATACATGTCCTTCTTCATGACCATCAATCCTGAGGATAGAAACTCCATTATGATGCCAGTCCGGACACAGCTTTCCGAGCCCCGCCTTAGAAATCACGGTATCAAGTTATCCGGCCGAGTTTTAATGGTAGTACCTCAACCTGTATGACCATTTTGACGTCCTAGCACGCGACAACTGTGTTACTATGGATTTCATAACGAATCAACTTATTCCGTACAATGACAACCCTTCCCTTTCGGAATCATCCCACATTCAATGTTCCATTCTACCTGAAAACCCCCATGACGAGACTTCGCTCTCTCCCAGGCAGTGATAAACCCCCCGCGCAGTTTGCCATACCATGTCTTCATGAATCAATACATCTACCTAGTTCCACAACCTGCAACGTTAGATGAACTTCCAAGTTGAACATGCTCGCCTAAGCAAAAGCCATCACCATTTCATCATTACTAAGCCATTCCGTCCCCCACGTTCTTCGCACGCCTTAATTGTACACCAAAAAGTCGATCCAAGGCAACCCCGGTTACGGGGATGTTTTAAAGACTAAAAAGGTTTCGATTTTTCTTAACGCGGCTCGAATTAGCCTCTACATTCTTGATAATCTCTTTAGTCTACCCGCTCACTGGTCCCGTCCCCGAGGTTTTTGCATCTCAGTCTCTGGACCCCGACGCCGATGCCGAAATTTTCCATCCTCGACGTATACTTTTGATAACCTCTTCTATTGACATCTCCTCATCATATCCTCTCTTGGGCTACTTCTCTCTTTATTACCGACCATGACAAAACTTATTCTGTCCACGGGGTGAGTTATCCTGTCGAGAAGTCTCAAATTCATTACCCCCGCAGAGCGCACGCTGACAAAATTCTTTGGTTGCCCCTCTTCAGCAATGTCATGTCCGGTGGCCCATCCATCATTCGCAAAGCAGGCGTCAACAGATCAAACACAGAGCTCGTCAACTCTCTCCACGAGAGCATCCTCGAAGCTAAGCGAGATTATGCGACACCAGTTAATGGCGTCGGCGGTCCTGTCAACGGCAATTGCTCCAAGAACGACATCGAGGCGTGGACGGAACGTCAGGGCAATACATTATACGTCCCCCGCATTAATTGGCAGGCTGCAGGGTTACAGGAGGAGGAGAGTCAGTATGAGATCACCGTTAAGCTGTTTCTCCTCCCCGAGACACCTATCCAGGAGCGAGAGCAGTACGCAAAGGAGGCTCTAGAGCTGGTCCGCAAAGAACTCGGTATCCAGACCATTGATCTCTTGCTGGTATCCTACCCTGGCATGTATTTCGAAGGAGACTGTGAGTGGGAGGCGGACAAGGCGAATGCGCAACAGGGTAACCTGGAGGACGAGCTCGCGACCTGGTCCGTTTTTGAGAAACTGCACAAACAGGGCCTTATCCGACGACTCGGTGTGGCCGAGTTCGGGAGCGAAAAGCTCGGTGCATTCCTCAAGCGCACAACTGTCCGCCCCGTTGTCGATCAGATCAATCTTCACAACTGCTGCGATGTCCCTCCACCTCTGCGACAGCTGGCTGACGAGCACGGTGTCGAGTTGAACGTCCACCGAGACTGCACCGATATTCTACCTCGCGGAACCCTTCGTGAACTTCTCGGCCACGGACCCAGAGGTGCCGGTCTTCTTGCCGACCCTGCCAACAACGCTCCCGGACTTGCTGGTGAGATCGTGCCTCAATGGGTAGTCAGGTACACGGCATTCGTCAAGAATCGAGGTGTCATAGAGAACAAGGGCTACTTCGCCGGGGCGGAATTGGTGGATGCGTAGAGAAACATGACAAGATGAGTCTAAGGAAAAGGAAAGACTGGCTTCTGGGATACTCAAATCTATACCACATAGAGGAGTATGTGGTGGTTTTTGTTTCTGGTTTTCTGTCGATTTTTGCGTCCATTTTGCTTTTCATTATAGCGAGCATCAAACACACGGAGTTTAGACACAATGACAAGGAAAGAAGTTGTTTGCCTTCTTTCGTTCTTTCTTTCTTTCTTTTCCTTCTATCGTTATTCATTATCCCAACATGCTGCGCTTACGACCTCTCATCCGCACATCGGCTAGTCTTTTGAGGACCACTCCAGCCTGCTTGAATGATTTGCCGTAGGCGTCGAGCAGCTCGGGGAAGAGACACTCGGCACGGGGATGAGTGCTGCCAAAGGCTCTCTCTAGGACGTAGAGGTCCACTGCTCGGTCCTCATCCTGTGTGCTCCCACTTGCCAATCCTAGATCGATAATCACAAGCTCTCCGTCGAGGAGACTCTTGCCTTGCGGCTCTAATGGGGGATTCAGCATCATGTTGCTCGTTGTCAAGTCCCCATGGACGATGCCAATCTGATGCATCTTTCCAATAGCAGCCCCCATCCGTCGCATCAACCCTTTAAGCTCCTCATCGTCCTCGATGCCCTCGGTACGCTTCCCTAGGCGTTCGTTTATGCTCTTGCGTACAGGTCCCCCGTGAATCCATTCCAACATCAACCAACCTGCATTCTCGTCCACGGCATATACTGCCGGGACGCGAAGACCATCGCGACGACACTTGGCTAGGATACGAGTCTCTGCGAGGATACGATGTCGTGTGAGACGCTGATCCAAGTTCGGGTGTCGCCAGGGTTTAGGAGGGCGATATTTCAGAGCACATGGTATATCGGGCAGCAGATACGTGCTCTTGTAGAGCCGACCTTCGGCGCCTTGTGTGATGAGGATTGGCGGGGTTGACGCGGGGTATTGGAGGATTGGAGGGAGGGGGAATTCGTGCGCTTGGTCTTGAGCTTGAGCTTGAGCGGCGGGGTTTTGCACAGCCGTCGCAGCCATTGTAAAGGAGGGGGAGGGGTATCGTTTTTTTGTCTTTCGCCTCGAGGTATTAATATCGTAGATGGTTTAAGCGTAGAAGAGAAAGGAAGAAACGAGTGCGAAAGAGTGGTGATTTTTGAGATTATGCAAGTGAGTGTGACTAGAGTACAGAATGTAGCGTTGAAGACGTCAGATTTAAAGATGGCGGATGCAAAGGATGGGGTCTGCACTGGGTTAGGTAGAACCGTAGAAGTGGTTGGCACCACAAGGGCGGTAGAGAGGTAGGTACAGTACCAAAAGAGACGGGCGATTTTTTTGATTTTTTTTTACCCCCTTCTCCTGCACGTCCTTGCCTACAAACGAGAGGGGTGATGGTTCCATTCTACCGTTCCATCCTTGGCACTCAGTTGAGTGAAGATCGACGTTCACATTCTGCACTTTACTTGTCAAATTGAATCAGTGTCTGCTACACGGCTGATTTGCGAATACAGTCTGACAGGTATACATGGATCATAGGAAATGATTAATTTACTATGTTTGTCCCTCGAACCTCAACATGATGCCGTCAGTCATGTAATACTCGACGCATGTTGTTTCACATGACTATTCAGGAGGTCGGTATTGTAGCGGTCTGCGTTCTTAGGACCCTAAACCCTACCTCCTCCTACTAATAGGTAGGTACTAACGTTAGCAAAGTATGGGCGGCTCTAATATTCCATCACGTTTTCTAGAACTTGATACCGTACCGCAACTTCACTTCACACGACTTGACAACTTCCCAACAACACACAGCCTCAACAATATCAGCAATTTTAGAATTACCAAGTTTCACATAGACCCCTACCTACTGCAAAAAGCCCTAGATATGTTCCCACTACAATGCCACAAAGGCCTGTAAACCCTAGGTCAAATCCTGAGACTCCATCTCAACTTGACTCCATAACCGAGAGACTCACAAGTCTAGAACGGGCTTAGCCGGCAAAATCAAAGGAGGCGAATGCTTTTCATCGTGAATATCAGTGGTTCACGATCCTGGAAAAGAAGGGAAGAAAAACGCATCAAGATGGAACCTGATCTAATGCAGCTTGGGAGGGTAAAAACCCGCTCTTCAGTTTCAGTTCAGAACAATATGCAGCCTGTCATTAAAATCATCCCGGCATTAGCTTTACCAATCCAATGTTAAAATGCAATGTAGCGATTTTATGCAGCCAGACCAGGCCCAACTTATCAGTCATTACAGAGGGGGGGCACTTCCAGTTGAAGACACACTACGTAGGCTATGCGCCGCTAAATATGCAGGCGGTCATGGGTGTACTGACGTTGGTTCCATGATTTCCAAAAACTCACCACAACCACTAGACCATAGCACATAGGAGTGGGAAGGCATTTACCCAATTCGTCTGGTTTTTCCCATATCACGGGCTCACACCTTCTTTTCCCTTTATTCACCTCAACTTGCAGCACTCAAGCTTGGTAGGATACGTAATGCATAAATAGTAAACCATATGTACTGTACTAATTAACACGAACACCTTTCCCAACAATCACTCAGACCCAGTCTTAGTAGTACAACAACGCCATCCCACCACCCAAGACATCCCACATAAACCCCCCCATGTGACGGCCTTGCCCTGGTCTATGTCTGGAACTCCTCTAGCTGCAGATGCACGACAGGGGTTCGTTCTCCTCTTCCCAGCCATCCGCGCCGTTCGGCCTCGCACGACAAGTTTAGAGCGCACACAAAACTGCAATCGTGCTCTTGGAAAGGGTATGGGCGGGGTGGTACTACTCCTCTACTGATGCAAGGAAAGCCAGACCCCTCCGTCATACCAAGGTAACCCAGGTACCGTACATGCCGTAATACTACTAATGTTCCTGTTCTGCGCGCATCTCCCGTCTCCTCTTCTCTTTCCCTCCTTCAACATACCATCGACAGCCTCAGACCATGCGCGATAGCTTCACCCACCGCCTCAACGTGCCATCCAGACGCTCGACTCAACCATGGCCGGGGCCGGCTCACTTCAGTGGTCTACTCTTCCCATTCTGACCGCTCTTTCTGTATCTGCCGTCGTCCTCGCCCAATTCCTCTCCGTCTACACGGCCGCCTACCTGGCCGCGCCTCAGGAGATCACGACTTTTGTTGACACTGCCGACTTTTCTGTTCAGGAGAATGAGGGTTACGATCGCGACGTCGCCAAGGTGCAGCGTCTAGAGGACAAGATTCGTCTGACCCATCTTCTGCGCGAGATCCAGAGAGGAGGCGATGGTCTGCGTGAGGATCTCAACGGCTTCTTGGTCGAGGAGGGCAGCACCAAGCTGAGGACGACTGCGAGACTGCTCTGGGCGTCTCACCGGTCGAGGCTGGAGGATCGAGTCAGACGGCTTGATCTGCTACGCATGCGCTTCCTCGTCCTCTACATGGGCGTCATCATGTCCAATGCCGAGAAGCTGCTGCTCATGCCGCCGAGACCTCCTCCTGCACCACCTGTCCCGACAGCCAGGGCATTAGAGAAGTCCCCCGTCTTCCAAACTCCTCCCCGTCCAAGTCTCCCCAAGGGTCTCAGCGACGGTATCGTAAGCCGTCCTCCTCTCCGCAGGTTGACAGCACCGGCTCCCGTCAGTCACCAGGAGCCCATCCAGAGACCCCCTCGTAAGGGCTGGGCTGGTGTCGTCGAGGAACTTCAGACTTCTCCCAAGATGCAAGAGCGACATGCGTCGATCGAGCGAGCCATGTCAATGTCTCAAAAGTCCCAGTCTCCTTGATCTGCTCAAGTTTTTCTTCCTCTTCTTTGTCTTTGGACTGACCTCTTCTTTTCTAAATCTCATTTCGGTTCTGGCTCCATGGTACACTTACACATATACACGCATACACAACAGATTATCCAACGACGCGAAAACATAGCACGTCTGTTGGCAGCATTACACAGCGTATCGGTGCGGTCTATTTGACTTGCATGATTATCACGACACAGTATGAACATAGACATGTCTCGACACGTCATATAACATCTTGATGGGGGGTTTTCGGTTTTAACGAGGAATGATTGTATGCAACGGTGGCATGGCGAAGGTTATTGGGGAGTATGGGGGAGTTTGGCTTTGCTGCTTCCATGGTTTTCATTTGTTTGTCCTGACTTCACTTCATTTAGATGGGAGATACCCCTTTCCGCGGCCTTAAGCCTCGTTTTCATTTATTGTTTACTTCACTTTCCTTTGTTTCTTTTCGATTCTTGTGGGCATTTTCATTTGCACTGGCATCTGTCCTTTTTTTATTTTTATTCCAGATCCCCTGTTGTGGGTGACATTTTTGTGAGATTCTTGTTGGCATATATGGCGGAAAATGACCCGTCATTCATAATGCAGAACGATCAATGACCAGACACAGCTTCGGGGCCGGTACCATTCCTCTCCCCGACTGTAAAAGCGTTAGGACATACTTAGCTAAATTGAATCAATTTTATGAATTAACTTACCATCGAGCGCTACCAGAAAGCGGCTTACACAATTGTAGCAGGCGATCTGTGAGGTAAATATCAATATTGAGGCTCGTTGATACGTGTCTGAACTCTTACCGTTGCTGTGATTTCCACAACCTCCTTCTCGTTAAAGTGCTTTCGCAAGTTGTCAAAAGTCTCGTCCTTGACATGCACATTCCTCGTCATCTCATCTGTAAACAGAATGACCGCCCACTGCTTCTCTGACAAGGCCTCGGGCCTCTCTCCCAAGGTATCCTGCTTGATGGCCTCCAGACCCGCCTCGGGAACACCACCCTTGATAGCTAGAGGAGCGTGGTGCTTCCACTCATACCATGCCTTGTTGCACACGGCGACACGTGAGATGGAAAGTTCTCGCACGTCATCACTCAAGGAAGTCTTGGTACGAACGGCTCCAAGGAAGGAGTTCCAGCCATCTGCGACAGGAGGAGAGTGTAGCAAAGCAAGATCAAGGGGTTGAAGAGGACGAGGAGCACGACGCTCCTGGATTCGCTTGACAATGGCAGCCTCCTCCTCCGAGTTGGTGGGGGGAGGGTCGGAGACGTAGGGAACTCTCATGGTGACGGGTGTAAGTCAAGTAGGTAAATGGAGCACAGGATGAATGAAGTTATGGGCAGATTTTATAAATATAAAACTGAAGAGATGTAGCCACTTTGCAGTAGAAGTCCAAAATGTCTATCGCATCTGACCGAGATCAAGTGCAAGCTTTATACAAGACCTATCCGGTTTACCGTGGTTATATATTCTCCCGGTATAGCGCGGGGTCGGATTTGAATCGCCAACTCCCGTATCCACTTCCCGAGCGCAAGCAATGAGAGGAGTTGATTCTCATGGGTTAGAATGCGGCATCGGAATCGGGTTAAGAGTACAAACAAACAACAGCTATACCCGGACTACGAAAACATGAATCTAAATTCATTTCGACTATGTCATGAGAGGTTATTGTTGTTATTTCATTTCTTTGTTCGTTAAGGTTGGTAGCATAAGCACATGCACAGAATGAGTTACTCGAAAGATGCATTCTTAGTCATTGCAGAGAAACCCATCAAAATTGCAATGGAAACCAGCATTGCGAAAGAAAATCTTGCCTCTGTCTCCAGGCTGCACTTCATGTTGCTATAAAATATCGTCAATTTGTTTGGTTCCTCCATCCTAAACGTCGAAGCAACAAACAAAACGTCAGTCTCACTGGTACCTACTAGACATATCTCTGCACATAGGTAGGTAGCTACTAAGTTACTTATTTACCTTAGTACTCTCCTAAAGCTCGGATTCTCCAGGCCAACGCGCGTTGCGTACAGTCACGTGATGCAGAGCACCAAGCCTGGACCTTACCATCCCATCTCATCTATTAACGCGACCTCACTTTTTCTCGCGTCGCCTTAACCTCCCAAGCTTCTCGCCCTTCCGCCACCACGTCCATCGAGATCGCACGTTCATCATCCAAGATGGCCGAGATCAAGATTGACAGCAAAGTCTTCCAGGAGCGTATCACTCACTTCGTCACTGCCTGGAAGAATGACCTGCGCAGCAAGGATGGCCTCTTCAACGGCGCTCAGTCCATGGTCGTCATGATGGGCAAAGTTGAGGAGATTCCCGAGTTTCACAAGAACAATGCAATTCACGTATGTCAACTTTCTCTGCGACAAACTTGTGCGCGATTGCAATGCGCAGGTAATGAAAAATACTGATGAAATCCACACAGTTCTGGCTCCTTGGATATGAATTCCCAACGACTCTAATGCTATTCACTTTGGACACGTTGTTTATCCTCACGACAACAAAGAAAGGTAAGGCAGCAGCGTATCCTGCATCTCGCCCATTACCCAATGCTGACAATCACAGCAAAACATCTGGAACAGCTCAAGGGCGGCCGATTTCCCATCGAAGTGCTCGTACGAGGAAAGGATGCAGCCGAGAATGAGAAGCTCTTTGTTAAAATCACCGAAAAAATTAAGGAAGCCGGGGTACGTTCAGCCTACCCCAACTGCCAAACCAAAAACTAATTTTTTTTTAATGCAGAACAAAGTCGGAACGATCGCCAAAGATACATCCCGAGGCCCCTTTGTCGACGAGTGGAAAAAGGTGTTCGATGCCGAGTGCAAGGATGTTACCCAGGTCGACGTTTCCACCGCACTCTCGACCTACGCCTTCGCTGTCAAAGACGAGAACGAGCTTCGAGCGATGCGAACCGCCTCAAAGGCGTGCGTGGCCCTCATGACCCCCTACTTCCTCGACGAAATGTCCAACATTCTCGATGCTGAAAAGAAGGTCAAACATTCTGCGCTGGCTGAAAAGGTTGATAAGAAGCTCGATGACACCAAATTCTGGCAGACTGTCCAGCTTCCCAGCAAGGGCAAGCTCCCTTCCGATCTAGACCCATCCCAGCTGGACTGGATTTTGGGTCCTTCGATTCAGAGTGGTGGCAAGTATGACTTGAGGTTTTCCGGAGAGCCCAACGATGACTATTTGCATGCCGGCATCATCATCGCAGCTATGGGACTCCGTTACAAGTCGTACTGCTCTACCATCGCTCGAACCTATCTTGTCGATCCAAACAAGTCCCAGGAGAGCAACTACAAGCTCCTTACTCTTATTCACAATACAATCATTAAGGAGATCCGCGACGGCATGACCGCCAAGGAGGTCTACAGCAAGGCTCTGAACATCATCAAGAGCAAGAAGCCAGAGATGGAGAAATACTTCCTTAAGAACGTCGGCTGGGGTATTGGATTGGAGAACAAGGATCCCACCCTCGTCCTCAATGCCAAGAACCAGAGACCTCTGAAGGATGGAATGACGCTCATCATCAATACTGGTTTCCACGAGATCGAGAACCCTCAGCCCCAGGACAAGAACAGCAAGGTGTACTCACTCGTTCTTACGGACACTATCCGAGTCACATCTTCAGAGCCAGTCGTCTTCACGGCCGAGGCCCCGACGAGCGCAGATGCCAACTCATTCTTCTTCAAAGATGACGAAGAGGTTGAGCCTGCTCCTAAGAAGGAGCGTAAAGATTCACGAGTCGGTGCAGTTGCTACTAAGAATATCACCAGCACGAGACTGCGCTCAGAACGCACCACACAACCCGACGATGAAGCCGAAAAGAGGCGACGGAACCATCAGAAGGAGCTTGCTGCTAAGATACAGCGAGAAGGCCTGGCAAGGTTCTCCGAGTCTACGAGCGGCCAGAACGGTGGCGAGGTCAAGAAGTTTAAGCGTTTTGAATCCTACAAGAGAGACAACCAGTTCCCCTTGCGGATCAAGAACCTCGAGATTGTTGTTGATATTAAGAACAGTACTGTCGTGCTGCCCATTATGGGCCGACCTGTTCCTTTCCACATCAACACCATCAAGAATGCCAGCAAGAGTGACGAGGGTGGTTTCTCATTCTTGCGTATCAACTTCCTTTCTCCCGGACAAGGTGTTGGAAGAAAGGATGACCAGCCTTTCGAGGATGCTTCCGCCCACTTTGTCAGAAGCTTGACCTTCCGATCGCCAGACGGAGAGAGATACAATGAAATAGCAACTCAAATCTCCAACGTCAAGCGTGACATTGTCAAGAAGGAGCAGGAGAAGAAGGATATGGAGGATGTCGTTGAGCAAGATAAGCTGGTTGAGATCAGGAGTAAGTCTTCCCTCGCACTTGATAGCCCGATGATACTAACACAGAAACAGACCGACGCCCTGCTGTCTTGGATAATGTCTACATTCGACCAGCTATGGAGGGCAAGCGTGTTCCTGGCAAGTTGGAGATTCACCAGAATGGTATCCGATACCAGTCGCCCCTTAACGCTCAGCACCGAGTGGATATTCTGTTTTCGAACGTCAAGCACCTCTTCTTCCAGCCTTGTCAGCACGAGTTGATTGTCATTATTCACATTCATCTCAAGGATCCCATCATTGTTGGAAACAAGAAGAAGACTAAGGACGTCCAGTTCTACCGAGAGGCTACTGATATCCAGTTCGATGAGACTGGCAACCGCAAGCGAAAGTACCGATACGGTGATGAAGATGAGTTTGAGGCGGAGCAGGAGGAGCGACGCCGAAGAGCTGATCTCGACCGCCTGTTTCAGGGCTTCTGTCAGAAGATCGCCGAGGCTGGTCGCAACGAGAACATCGAGGTCGATATGCCTGTCCGTGATCTAGGTTTCTATGGTGTGCCGTTCCGAAGCAACGTCTTTATCCAGCCCACAACGGACTGCTTGATACAGGTTGTGGAACCCCCCTTCATGGTCATCACTATCGAAGAGGTTGAGATTGCTCATCTTGAGCGTGTCCAATTCGGACTCAAGAATTTTGATCTGGTGTTTGTCTTCAAAGATTTTACTCGACCACCTTACCACATCAACACCATCCCAGTCGAGTATCTCGACCAGGTCCGAGAGTACCTTGACTCTTCAGACATCGCCATCAGCGAAGGTCCTCTCAACCTGAACTGGCCCACCATTATGAAGACCGTCACAGCCGACACCCATCAGTTCTTCGCCGATGGTGGTTGGTCCTTCCTGCAGGCCGACTCGGACGAGTCTGGCGGTGAGGACGAATCCGACGCGGAGTCCGCCTTCGAGCTTGATGACGACGAGCTCGACGAGGCATCCGAGTCCAGTGAAGAAGACTCGGACTTTGGCGGCAGCAACGCCAGTGATGATGACGACGAGGATGCAGAGCTTGACACTGACGAAGAAGGTGAGGACTGGGATGAGCTGGAGCGTAAGGCCAAGAAGCGAGACCGCGAGAGTGCCCAGGAGGATGAAGACCGTGGCGCCAACAAGAAGAAACAGCGCAAGCGCTAAAGCAAAGAGAAACTGGGAAAAGGAATGGCGAAGGGCTAATTCTTTGTTACTTTTCGAGTTTTTTCCTTTCCTTTTTTTTTGTACTACAACCCTGTCTCCTTTTTGTTCTCTCGTCTCTTTCATGTGCTCCCTCTGTTTTTAAGCACTGCCCTCCATAGGTCATCGACGATGGCGAATTTTGTATGTTCAGAAAGATGTGTCCCTTTAAGCGAGATAGGATGGAAAAATTAGGAATCTAACCTTATTAATTTCAACGAACGATGCTCAAGCTTGTGTGATTAAAAAGAAATGAAGCGATACACATTTTACAATCAAACGTTATAGACTAATGTTCCAACAGCGAGTGTTGCTTTCATTCTCTATCCTTGAATTTCCGACTTTGTAGCGCGCCCTAAACTCCCTGATCCCAGTTCAACAAGAAAACGTAACGAATATACCAAAGGGAACAAAAGAGGATTCCTCCTTCAAGCCATGTCCTTCTCTCGTGGTTTGGAGCGAGCAACACGACTTGCGGTTTTGCGTATAGGAAGAGACAGAAAATAAGCAATAATACAACCGGACACGCGCGCAAGCAGTGCGTTAATAGTGTGAAATTGCGTAAAACACAAAGAATCATTGGTAAGCGGCACCCAGATCCCAAACATCAAGACGCCCACGCTGCTTGCTGCGAAACCATCTAGACATGGCTCCTGATGGGGAGACATGACGTGCTGGGGGGAAAGCTGGGGTCGATTGAGGAGACATTCGGGGTTGCAGTGGCAGTATGGGTATCTCCTAAAAGAGCAAGGTGATCGTCGCGGGCTGCCTACGCCTCGCCAGGACGGAGTTCACGACCTGAGGCGGCAGCTGTGCTGGGACCAGACTTGGCGCCAGGGGCGTTGTTCCAAGAGAGATAGGTATGGTCACCAAGTTTTCTGCAAGATGGGTTAGGAAGGTGGTTGAGGAAATCGGGACAAAGATCTGAACATACCTGGGGCGGATGAGATGAGTGACGGTGAAGATGGTACCGAGAAGGATACAGACACCGCCAACAACGACATAGGCGATACCGAGGAAGGGGTTGCGTCCGCCCATGACGGTACGGGTGCTGATGATGATGGACTTGGTACCCTTGTAATCGTGCGCAGGGAAGTCTGTGCTTGTCAGTAACACGTATATCGACGAGAGACGCATGCACACTTACTGTGATCAACGATGATCTCGTAACGTCCAGGCTCCATAGCAGTACTGTCGTTTCGCTGATACAACTTGCTGAAAGTGGGGAGACCGGCGGTTCGCATCCAGACCTGGAAGGCTTGCCACTCCTTCAGATTAGGTGGGGGATTCTCAGCAGTGTAGTTTTCAGGGTATCGCTTCTGCCAGTTTGGCGGAGGAAGAACATCCTCGGGGTTGTACTTGGTCTCGCCGTAGAGGTCCTTATCGCTACCCCAAGCAATGTCGGTGTTGTTGGCCATCTCGTATGTTCGGGTCTCGTTGCCCTCACCGTTGGCGGGGTTCAGAAGGACAGGGCTATTGAAGGTATCGTTGAACATGGAGTTGGCGATGAGACCGCAAGGGTAGTAAGGCTTCTTCTCGTTGCCGTCTCCATATAGGGGGGTGCAGTCGGAGCTTCTGATTTGGTCGTAGGAACGAGCGTCTCCCGAAAGCTGAGCGGTATCGAAGGAGTCAACGTAGCGTCGGTGGTTCTGATAGAAGTTTGTGAGGTGATAGTAGAAGAGGACGGGAGGGCCCATGCTATCAGGAATGGTAAATCGGAGGTGGCAGCGATCGGTCTCTACTTTGACACCTCCAGTGTCAGGAAGCGTGACGTTGACATTCTTTTCAACAGCCCATTCAGCATTGGTAGAGCCGTTTCCGAATGATATAGAGACTAGGCCGCTGGGCATCGACTCGAAGCCATCACTGTAAGCTGGGGCTTCCCGGAAGCAGTTCGTGTACTCGATGTTAATTTCTTTGACCTGTGAAGCCAATTTAGCATAAAGAATATCAAGTTCACGCTGGATTTAGCTACCTGAGCGCTAGCATAGAGCAATACGGCACCGATGGGAGCAAAAATGATTCCGATGGTGAAGAAAAGTGGCAGGACAGTCTTTGGTGTAAGGATGGGCCTAGGGGTGTCAGCATGAACTAAACTCCATCACAGCTTTGAACGAAAGACCTACTGCCACGCCTTCAAACGTTGCTGCCGAAAAGCAGTATCTTTCGCGAAAAACGTCAGTTTTAAAATCGTCCTGTAAAGTCGTATAATATCGCATCGCATCTGAAGAACTCACTCGCAGGTCTGCGACTCTTCTTCTTCTCCGGCTGCTCCGGGCTTCCATCATGGGATTCGATGGAATCGACGTGGTCGACACCACGGGCGGGGTCGGCCATTATGAACTATATCGATAGGAGATAGAATCGCAATGCGCGATGGTTTCGGCGGGGCTGACAGAGCGATTATAATTGATCGGTGTTGATGAATGCGAATCTATTATTTCTCAAGGGGCGTTGTCGAGAGCAAATGGTTTGAGATGCAGTCGCGGTGTGGCTCGTGAAGCGTTACGTATTGGACAACGACATTCGAGGCAGTGGCTGTGCAATGGGTGACAGCTGGTGAGCTGTGCGCTACGCCGCTTTACAAGGTACCTAACAGCAGGAATGCTAGGGGGGCCCATAGTTGTTCCGAACCGTTGAAGAATACAACGAAACTTACGAAGCTACTGTTCTAACGTTTTGTTTTTGGGTGGGTAAAATTGACTGGTTTCTCATAATTTTGTCACTATTCCTGTAAGACATTATTCCTATCCTGCAAATATCATGGCAAGATTCAAGAATGACTGTGATCAGTTGATGGCTATACACAGTAGTGCTTAGGCTGTTACAGAAACAAATTTATCTTATTGGTAGTTTTTCGAGCTATGAAATCGTAGGATCACAAAAAAGAAATATTGGCAATGACAGCCATCGTTTGGCTATTGAGGACGGCAAAAATAAACCATCGACGTGGGCCTGATTCGAACAGACGCCTCCGAAGAGAATAGATTTCTAGTCTATCGCATTAGACCACTCTGCCACCACGCCTCTTGGATGTAATTTGTTGTGCTATTCCCACTTGTACATGTAACAAGTTGCCACCAGTGATTGTGTGGTGCACTTCTTTGCATATTCTTCTGTTATTCGTAGGAGTACAGTGGACTTTCGACCACTTTGATATTGGTATGTCAGAGAGTAGTCACTGAGTATTACTGTGGATGCTTCGATGGAAGAACTTATCACCTGTCTCCATCAAAACTACTGCACAATCAACACAGTAGCTTCGTGATCGACAGGGGCCTGGTCAGTGTTTTTATTCGAATACGTGAATTATCGGGATGAGAGCTTGAAGAACATTCTGTTATTCAATTTGACAAGACCATCTTTACTTCCGAGACTGGTTCACGTTTTAGTTGTGTCCTCGGAATATTTCCTCATCTCTAGAACAGTACCAAGTCAGACTAGTACCTAATCAATAATTTCAGTGTTGTTGAAATAGACCGGCGATGAACATTGTAAAGCCATGAGAAGCAACCAATCGCCATATCTAGATATCATTCTCTTTGCAAAGCGTAACTCAATCAAAGCCACCTAGTCTCGTAGATCTTCAGAACCCTTTATTGGGACCAGAGGGTCAACATAATGCTTGAACAGAGCGGAAATTAGCGAATGCCATGTTCTGAAGCCTAGCATTGAAGGGGAAATGAAACCGGGAGGTAGCCAACTGTCGCTATGGCATGCCAACAGACCGGCGGTTTCATGAGACTGTATTAGGCTGGGTAGATCGACATTAGGGATTAACATTCTGTAATATCACACAACTCGACACTATTATTGATGCCCAAAAATCACGGATCGTCAGTAAAAGGAAAAACCAGTTTTTGCACTGACGGCATTCACAAAGACAGACATAGGACAGTTGGTTTGTGATGTGATTACTAACCTCGCAATTGAATGCTTGGGGCACCACGTGATGATGAGAGGCGCCGGACTCCTGGGCAAGATGCCACATCTCCACATCGGCGACACCGTTCCCCGTCAACCGTCAAGCCCAAGACCGCCAAGGTCAACCCATTTTCATCATGGCCCAAAGAAAAACACCGGCCATCTCTGCCGACTAACCGCCGTGATGGACACCCCTCGTTCTTTCTGTTGAGTGGTATTCGCTCACGTTAGTCGGTCATGTCTAAAACCTGAACAATGAACTGTTTGCACGTTTCTGCGACAGACAGGAAACTTTTGGTCTTGTGTTACACTTGTTTTGTCCACTGACGTTACTCTATATGAGACATGGTCGGCCGTGTCGTCATGTGTCCTAGCCTCCCAGGGTAACGTCGATGCTCAAGTCTGTCTGGTGGGGAAAAGAATATCGAGAAATGATGATGGGAAAAGTGGTCCGAATTGATGATTGACCCGGGGGTGTTTGACTGTGCATTTGCAGGCAGTACGAGAACCAGTCTGTTGGGGGGGAGAAGTACCTCTGCCCGGGATCTTGAAGTCAACCAGAATAGGAAATGCTTCTACGAACAATGTTGGCATCGCTGACAATGCTGACAGTGAGGGGAAAAGACTGAAACATCGCAAATGATTATCATCGAATACAATGCCCAATACATTACGGCGCTATACTCAGACCAGATTCGACTAGAAACGACTGGATATACGGCAAGATTCAAGTTCAAAGACCCTACCATGCGGCACCTGTTTGCCCAACAAAACCAGCCCAGCAGGGGATGAGGGCAAGTCGCCCGCGGCTGACGACGCCGGCTTTAACAACGACAGTACATACGGAGTCAAGAAGCCAGACTTACGAAAGCCGAGCCTCATGGCCAAGCCACTCGACGCCAACCAGGCATACCCCAGACGCCTTATGGAGCTTTCTTCCCTTTCTCGTTCCAAGCGCTGATGCTGTACTGTAGTTTGCTGTTATTTTTATTTTTATGTGCTACATAGGTAGTACGATGGTGTTGAAAGATGAGACAACAAAGCCACGGTTGGAACTAGGAACTTTTTCCTTTGCAATGCTTGTCGTTCATCCTCATCGTCTTGTTCTTCATGTACACACACTTGGCGAAAGGACAAGGGCGCTTGAATAGGCGTCTACAAGCTCGGAAGGTGGATGAACAAATACTCACCAAGCTCTTGGAGTTTTCTTGGATAGTCCTCTTGGCATGTTATTGCTCTACCATATTGTCATTCTTTACCTATCATGACTTATACCCTTGTCCCCTGCCCTGTGGTCATTATCAATGATTCTGGCGGATTGGACCTACTGTGCACAGTCTAGCCCGTACCGCTAGTTCCTCGAAGGGGGGGGGAGAAAGAACGCTTTGCTCATTGATGGACTCGGGAAGAGGGGCGCAGATGGAGAGAAGAGGGGTGTTTTCCGTCATGTATGGTGTGCATCTCTTGTCTCTCTCTTGGCTGCGGTTCTTGCGGTGCCGAAAAAGCGAGAGCCAAGCCTTGGATTTGGATGAATGGTCCTAGATGAGCTGGACCAAGTCGTAACTAACGTATGCTTTTGTGGCTCCCCGTCTTTACCTTTGCCTCTGCCTTTGCCTTTGCCATTCGCTGTGTCTTGTCTTTTCCTTGTCTTACCTATTCACACCTCTTTTTTCTTGTCCTATGCCTTGTTGATTCGATATTCTCCGTACCCAACCAGTCTCACATCCCCCCGGTCATGACTGGCTGGGATTTCACAGCTACTGTGACATGGAGCAAAAGTCAAGTTCAAGTTCATACTAGAGATTCCGAAGAGCCGACCAAGCGATGCCCCTTTTGCCAAGAAGCACTGATGGTCCAGTCCTGGCCTGGTGATCGAATGCAGCTCATAGTTTCCATTTGAAATTCCCATTCCCATTTCCATTTGCATATAACCCCAGGACGTGGCCATTCGGGGTATCCTCCACCTTTTGAGTGTTTTCTTCTTTCTTCTCTCCTCCTTCTCTACAACGTCTTATGGTAGTGCAATTACCACCTTGTCAATCATATGAATTACCGACTGTCACTGTCAATCAATCTCAGCAGTAAAAGGCCCTGGCCCCGTCTACCATCCACCGTCAAATTTCCTCACACCCCAGCCGATTTCAGCTTCCATCCCCTGACATTTTATTATTTCCCGATCTTGTCTAAGTGAAGAGATTAGAAAGGGAAGAAAGTCATATACTCTCGTCTATTAGTTTCGAACCTCGAAGAAAAAAACCCGACCCCTTTTCTCATTCTCTTTTTTCTCAACTTACACGACATCAATTCGCCTCCTTTGTCCTTTGTCTCTTATTTTATTTTTTAAATTCGTCATTCTTCAATTCAGCTCGGCACAATCTCACCAGGCACTCGAAATCATTGTGGCTTTGCGTGTTTCCAAATCTGACGAAAACGGCATCGCGCTTACACAACTTACACGACATAACTTTTTAATCATCTGCATCTGCATCTACATCTGCGCTGCACTTTCCACCGATCTCAGGGCGCATTTTGCCTTGGACCAGGCAGCGTTTAACCCATTTTCAACCCGATTTTTCATCCTGGACACTTTTTATCATATTCACTATCACTATATTGATCGATATCACCCGAGAACATCACCAACACCCATCATCGATCCTGATAACTATTATTGGCTCAAGCCACTTATACTCGACTTGACTCTGATCTCACCCAGACAGTCACAATGTCTTCTGGCTCCTCAACATCCACATCTACCAAACCTCGACGGGAGCCTAGGGATACTGGCTTCCCCGAGCCTTTCAATGATCGTACGGATTCCTGTGAGGCCTTTCATTCAACAACGTCACTAACTGTTCATCCAGTTCGCAACACAACACTTCCTCACCCAGAAGCTGACCTCTCACCAAACGCCTGTATCTCCCAAGAAGATGTCAATCCCGACCGAGCTCTATCACGAACCCGCCGTTCCTTTTTGAGGAAGAAGCGTCGCACTCTCAACCATGGACGTATTAACCCTACGTCTGAAGCCGTATACAGTGTTCTCTCTCTTGTCAACACCGACCCAGGCGACAACGATAGCGTCAGACATGTCAACCCATCCTTATCGAGCATCCGTCCGTCCATGTCCAGCATCCGACTATCGAAAGACGAGACAGACAGCATAGTATCCGGAGTAACCAAACATGACGACGAGACACCACCCACATCACCAGATGTACCTTCGCACCGCTTTAAGAAGGGCTTCTTGCGAAAACTACGAATGAACTAGGAAAAACAATCATCGTTACGACCTCATTCTTTTGTTCTTCTTTTTTTTAACGACATTTACGGCCGAAATCCCACGCGGAGCCCACACGACTTGACACGACTGCATCGCTTGGATGAGCGGACTTCCGTTCTATCCCTCCTTTCAACAGCGCGGAGTTTTCTGGATATGGTGATCATTGGGGGGTTGATCACTTTGTTTTTATACTCTTCCTTCTTCTTCCTCTTTTTATTATATTACACGCTACTTGGGGTTGTTTCGCACAAGAATGGCAAAAGCTCAAGCACACCCAAACAATCGAGATTTTCCTTCCTTCTGGAGGGTATGAGCTTGTGGGTTATAGTTGGCATCAATCAGATGGCTAGGTAAACAGAACAGAACAGACATTCATTGATATAAATAATTAGTATCTTTTGTACTACTTGTATGGACTGCTCGGTTTTGTGAGTGATTTGTTTAGAAGGGTCAAATGAACGAGTTCCGGCTTGTTGATGGCACCTTTGCAGTTTCCATTTCTTTGATGGGTAATGAGGATATACATGACCAGAGACACCCATAAACCATTCAATCTTTCCACAAACGCCCAAGGTTCAGCTTCCTCGGTAAGTAGTGTAGCTATAGGGGCTCAGTAGGAGAGGAACATGGTACGTCTGCCCCTCTTCAACCCGGAACGTGACTGTGACCTCCGGGAAGAAAGTGTTGTCCTCACCGAAGTAACTCCCTGTATCAAAACGCAAAGTCCAGCGCGTAGGTCCCTGTCCCTTGAACTCCTCTATGACGTCGTCAAGCGTGTACACGGGGACCTCTCCGGCGGTAGTCTCAGAACTGTAGGATAGCCAGGCGATGATGCGGCCGTCCTCGTCGGTTTGGGATTCAAAAGTCCTGGGTTGGTGAGGGAGATTTGATTGAGGAGAGGGCGTGCCTTCGAGACGAACACGGATCCCTCGTGCAGGACGACCTGCTTGGGTGTCGAGAACGTGGCATGTGATGCAGTCTTTGGTGACGGTAGCCATGGTTGAAGGTGGATGTTGGTCGTGGTATGGGATGTGTGAGGTGAGTGAGATGAGGATGAGAGTGAGAGTGAGAGTGAGAAAGAGTGAAATTCAGAGCCACGAGCTGCGAGTAGAAGGACAACTTCCAGGATATAAATCTACTTCAAATGCAGTTGTGTAAAATAAATGAATCTTTTTGACTTTGTTGATGGATTTTTATGTGTTGTTATACAACAAACGTGAGGTTGATAGAGGACGGAGAAAAGAGGGGAAGAGGGTACTCTAGGACTTGGAGGCTGAGTTCAGCTGAGAGGTGATGAGACGGGTAGAACTTATTCTCAGAAAATATCAAGGTATAGGTGCCTTAAGGTTGGGCAGGGATACAGCTCTGAATTATACTGTTGGTGAGTTGACTGTCCGTGACAAACGGACAGATTCAAAATCATGTGTTGTTTCGGAGTCACGGTCGGGAAGATGCATTGCACTAACGTTAATAAATGCCTATCTACATGTATTGATTGTTAGTGTTTGAATCACAGCAAAGTCGCGGATCTCCGTTAAACGCGGGACGCCGTTTCCCGGGGGTCTAGATAATGGACGTTGGACAAGTTCCGGGTAAGGCCGTATCTGTCTGCTAAGCCATGGACTACAATAACTTGGCTGTTAGTGGGCGTCAGGTAATGAGTGTGAGGATAAGTCCTATTTATTTTATCCTTGAATATGATTGCGATAATGACAATCCTACCTGGTTCCTAGTTGAGGCGAGTATAAGAAGTAACAAGTTCACTGATACAATAAATGTCAAGTAATGCTGTCTTTCCTTAGCCATTGACTGTGGCAAGAACAAAGACCACTGAAGGAGGCTATGACGGAGGCAGTTACAGCGGTGATAGAATAATATGCGCATACAGCACACCTGAACAAGTACACAGTGATCCCTCATTTTGACAACCTCTACCCCTCCATCCTAAACCCTCCAACCACCAAAAACCAGAGCTTCTAGAATCATCGCAAAGCCCAAACCTGCTTTTTGCGACGATACCCTGCTCCCTTGGTCACCCAGGAAAATTAAAATAAAAACAAAATCATTGAACCCACATCGACCTAAACGCGCAACCTTGCATCTCCGACTTCGAAACTCCTTGTTCACCACATAACCCTCCAAACACATCCCCCACAATGTCGTCCGCCGTCATCTCCGCCGACGACGCTCTCGAGCCCTCTCTCCAGTCCCTTCTCGACCAGCGCAGCCTCCGCTGGATCTTTGTCGGCGGCAAAGGTGGTGTAGGCAAGACCACGACGTCATGCTCCCTGGCCATCCAGCTCGCCAAAGTCCGCCGCTCAGTTCTGCTCATCTCGACCGATCCCGCTCACAACCTGTCCGATGCCTTCTCCCAGAAGTTCGGAAAGGAGGCTCGTCTCGTCAATGGCTTTGAGAACTTGAGCGCCATGGAGATCGACCCGAATGGAAGTATACAGGATATGCTCGCTGGCCAGGGCGATGCTGATGATGTTAACTCCGCATCGTCGAATCCTCTGGGGGGTATGATGCAGGATCTTGCTTTTGCGGTATGTATAATTCGTGTTTCCTAGAATACAATTCGAGGCCGAAGAAACCCATTCTACAATTAATATACTGACATCACCCAGATTCCAGGTATTGACGAAGCCATGTCATTTGCCGAGGTCCTCAAGCAGGTCAAGTCCCTCTCCTACGAAACCATCATCTTCGACACCGCCCCTACCGGCCACACCCTCCGCTTCCTCCAATTCCCCTCCGTTCTCGAAAAGGCCCTCGCCAAGATCTCCCAGCTGGGCTCCCAGTACGGCCCCCTCATGAACAGCTTCCTCGGCTCCGGCGGTCAGCTCCCCAACGGCCAGAACCTCAACGAGATGATTGAGAAGCTCGAATCCCTCCGCGAGACCATCTCTGAGGTCAACACTCAATTCAAGGACGCTGAGCTCACCACCTTTGTCTGCGTCTGCATCGCCGAGTTCCTCAGTCTTTACGAGACGGAGCGTATGATCCAGGAACTCGCCAACTACGGCATCGACACACACTCAATAGTCGTGAACCAGCTACTTTTCCCTAAGAAGGCAAGCGAATGCGACCAGTGCAACGCCCGACACAAGATGCAGCGAAAGTACCTCGACCAGTACGAGGAACTCTACGCCGAAGATTTCAATGTTGTCAAGATGCCTCTGCTCGTCGACGAGGTTCGTGGAAAGGAGAGGCTCGAGAAGTTTAGCGAGATGCTTGTCAAGCCATATGTCCCTTCAGAGTAGGATGTACATAAATATTTGATGCCGGAATGAGAAGGGGCGAGTGATACAAGAGAATCAATGAGAAAAGAAACAAGGAGGCGTTTTGAGAAAAGAGGGTACACATTATGCAAAGAGAGAAAGGTCACGCTGTAGATTTACCGCTTACAGAGAGATATCAAGATATTATGATAATTCACGGTTCATGAGACATACACGCATTACTACATTTACCACATCACAAGGAAGTAAGTGAGCACCATAACATAGTCACAGCTGATTTGAGTAGACAAGAACATTGATTCAGCATCATCTTTATTTCATGCATGACCCGCTTGATAATGATCAAAAGAATACAAGCCCAAATATACCATATTGAAACCCTCATCCTCTCCCGCTCCCTCCCATCCGATAAAAGACAACAATGAACGCCATTTTGCCCGCCTTGACCTGGCGGTGTTTTATGCATCGAGTATAAACAACCCGTATTTGTAGTAAAAGAAGCCCCCCATCATCCAAATCCAAAAGAAAAGAGAAACAAGAAAAGGTGAAACCCCTTCAAAACGTCGAACCTGATGCAATGGAGTCAAGTATGTAGAAGACCTTTATGTCGAGGCTGGTCTGGTGACGGGGAAAGGTGTGTGTGTGTGAAGATAAAACGCCGGAGTAAGGAAAGATGTCCAGGTTGAAGCAAGCCTTACAACTCACGATAGTCGCTTGGTCGAACTCGTCGTTGCTTGTTCTGATGCCGGTGAGGGTTCACAGGTTTACGAAAGTAAGCCTCGTCGTCGGCACCGCCTTGCGGAAAGTTGCCGTTCTGGAACCCGTTCATACCTCCATTCATACCCATGTTGGCGTTCATACCATTCATACCATTCATTCCGTTCATACCGTTCATACCCATGTCCCAACCGCCGTTCATGTTTCCTCCAAATCCCCCATTCATACCTCCAAAGGGCATACCCATCATCCCAGGCATTCCCATCATGGGCATGCCCATGTTGCCCATGTTCATATTCATGTTCATGTTTGGCATACCCATCATGTTTGGCATCATGGGCATACCGTTGAACATCATGTTGTTCATACCCTGACCCATGCCCATACCCATGCCATTCATGGCATTTTGCTGGTTCTGCATGGCCTTGGGCCCCTTGGGGATACGAGGGTTGTCAAGAAAATCATCGGCAGGTCGCTTCTTAGAGTTGACGTCTGCAGGTTTGCTAGCATCCACTTGCTGCCTGTCTGCTCCATCAGCAACGACAAGACTCTTGGGTCCTGTTGGCGGCGACTTTGAACTAGGGGCTTGGGGTGCTGGGGAAATCTTCTTCTCCTTCGGTGACTCTTGGAGCTTCTCGGTACTGTTATCCCCGGACTTGGCATCCGCCTCAACTTCACTCTTACCCTCCGATTTATCATTTGACGATCCGTTTGCCGTCACGTCATCCGATGCCTTGGTTGGTGAGGGAGGAGGCGGACTCTTTGCAGCCTCTTTCTCCTTTAGAAACTCCTGAATTTGTTTCGAAGTCTGCTCATCTGGTTGAAGATCATCAATCAATACACCTTCTGACTGGCATGCAGGGCAAACGAAGTCGCTTTCAATGAGAGCATTGGTGATGCAATCATTACAAAAGGTCTTCTGACAGCAAGGAGTCTTCATTGGTTCTATAAACATCTTTTTGTCGATGGAGCATTCCAAGCCTCGCTCCTGAATCTCCTTATCTTCAGCCATGGGTGCCTTGGATGCGGACGATGACTTGGCCTTGGCCTGGAACTGCTCCCATGATGCCTTGTCAGGTTCAGCAATAACAAAATCACCTTCAGCGTTCACCATGATGCCTGATGGACGCTTTGACTCATCACCCTCCGTCTGTGCCAGAACGACCGACTTGTCAACCTTTTGCAAAAAGGATCGAGGGATACCAGTCGTTCGTTTGACGCGCGGTCGATTGTCAAACTCGGGGTCATCGTTGGTAGGGCATAGTTGGATCCAGTGACCTTTGTTGCCACATCGGTAACAGATGTAGCCATTTGGCGGGTCGTGATCAGGAACGTTAGCTGGTCGTTTTGAGCCAGGCTTGAAGACAGGTGTTTGACTATAGTGTGTTAGTACAGCTCGCTTTCACTCTTGGTTTGTTACATACTGTGACATCTCCTCTTGCTGGGCTGACCACTGCTCCGTCTGAGCAGCGAACATGGCCGCCATCTTCTCCTCCTCGGTCATGGCATTGTTCATTTGACTGATCGCATTCGAGCTGGGTTTAGACGAAGATGCCTTGGCCGCTTGTTCCTTGCGGCCGGCGTTCTTTGCCGTCACAGGCATCTTTCCATGGACATATCGGGCAGCACGACCAGCGCCAGGTTTCAAGGCGGGCTGACGCCGAGCGATTACAGTTGTTGATCTGGGAATTATAGTTGTGTCGTCATCATATTCTATCAAACCAATGTCAGTCTTGCTAATCTTAGCGCAAGCGACATACGTACCTTCACTGTTGTCATCGGTATAGATGTGTAGGTCGAAGTCAGAGCCGTCGCCGAGGCCACTCTTTGTGATAATCTCACGTTTGAGTTCAAAAACAGAAATGCCAGTACCATCGAACTCAACCCGTGTGGGTTCCTTCTGCGACTTGAATTTGAAGAAGACGGAGGAAGTCATCTTTGTTGCGGTTTGCTAAATGTTTCCTACAGAACACGAGGATAACTGAGCAAAAGCAGGAACAGAAACAAATGGCAAGCCGCTGTTCAAGTACCGGAATTCGTCAAAATATGTCGAAATGATATCGTCCGCACAAAGCACTAAGTGAGTAATGATTTCAAAGAAATAGAACCCTTTGTTTTCTTCTCTCTTCTTTCTTTTTCTTGCACTCGTGTGCCTCTTTTCTTTCAACTCAATAAGAATGGTAATAATCAATTTTGATTGTACTTTGAGGGAACAATAGCGGCAATAGGGTTAAAAAAAGAAGGGTGCAGCGAATAAGGAGTACAGCTGGCTCAACCGGAAGCCAGATAGAAAAACAATCCTGAAGCTCCACCACACGTCCCAGTCACCACTGTCAACCACTGAACCAAAGTCCTTGGATGTTAGCCAAATATTCCAGCAACTACGCCCTTTCGGAAGCAGGCTAGCGATACGAGCAATCGCGATGAAAGCAGATTTTTACGCAAGCTATCCGAGTTCGCAGAAAGTCAAGAAGTCCAACAGCGCGAGCGTGATCAGGCGAACAACCGGGAATTTTGAGATTCGTTGATGAATAGCGATCGATCGCGCTCAAAAGCGAAGAAAAGGTGCGGCAGAGTGACGACGCCGATAAGTTTCGCTGGGTTGCCGATGGAATGAATGTCGAGGAAGGTTGATTGTCGTCGCTGGTGGGGAGAGGAAGAGATTCTTGAGGAGAAGGTTGCCTTTGCCCCCTTGGTTAGTCAGCCACAACCGGAGACATCCGCCTCCGGGCAGGACTCGGAAGTTGGTACGTGGGTATATAAGATACGGAAGAACTATATTCCGACTACCTGGACATCGACAGTGCATCACCCTCGGGGCACAATCATCTCCTCGATTTACTGACTAATCATAGCCCGGGTTAACATAATTGGCTTCCGCTGATAGCCGTCTTTATTTGCATTCTCATTGATCCGATTCATTACAGTAAGAGGCCACCCCCGCCATAAGGTGAGCAAGCACAACAGTCCGTTGCATCACTGCCAGCCCGTTAGAGCAAGTCTGGCAAAATGCCCCGCACTTCCCTCCTCAATAGGGCAGCTGTCTACTGTTGTCAAGCTACAAAGATACCCAGGAGACCCTTATTAACACCGAGAGTCCCCCGTCCACGATTCCAGTGTCACACTTTTCCCTCTCGAACCTATCTCACAGATTCTACCCGCGCCCATCAAGCAAGAAAGATGGCTCCTCAACTTGACGGTTTCTTCAAGCAGGTCGATAGCTCTGCTGACCACTTCATCGAGCGCCTTCGCAAAGCTGTTGCTATCCCTTCCATCTCTGCCGAAGATGCCCGCCGTCCCGATGTCGTAAAGATGGGAGAGTGGCTCGGAGAGGAGCTCAAGTCCCTTGGTGCTTCTGTCGAACTTCGACCACTTGGCAAGCAGCCTGGCAAGGAGTATCTTGAGCTACCCCCCGTTGTCCTTGCGCGATACGGAAACGACAAGAACAAGCGAACGATCTTGGTCTACGGACATTATGATGTTCAGCCCGCTGAGAAGAGCGACGGATGGGCCACCGAGCCTTTTGAGCTGACAGTCGATGATAAGGGTCGCATGTTTGGACGTGGTGCTACTGATGACAAGGGTCCTGTTCTTGGCTGGCTGAATGCCATTGAGGCTCACCAGAAGGCCGGCATTGATTTCCCTGTCAACTTGTTGATGTGTTTCGAGGGCATGGAAGAATATGGCTCCGAAGGTTTGGACGACTTGATCAAGGAGGAGGCCAAGAAGTACTTTGCCGATGCCGAAGCCGTCTGCATCTCAGACAACTACTGGCTGGGCACTGAGAAGCCTTGCCTGACCTACGGTCTCCGTGGTTGCAACTACTACTCTGTGGAGATTTCAGGCCCCGGTGCCGACCTTCACAGCGGTGTCTTTGGCGGCACCGCCCAGGAGCCCATGACCGATCTTGTCAGAGTGCTCGGCTCGCTCGTTGACACTAACGGCAAGATCCTGATCCCTGGTATCATGGAGCAGGTTGCTCCTGTGACCGAGGAAGAGGAAAGCCTCTACGATGGCATCTCTTTTACCATGGAAACGCTGTACGAGTCTCTTGGCAGCAAGACGACCATCTTTGAGGATAAGAAGAAGACATTGATGGGCCGCTGGCGATACCCATCTCTCTCCCTGCACGGTGTTGAGGGTGCGTTCTCTGCGCCCGGCGCCAAGACAGTCATTCCCGCCAAGGTTATTGGAAAGTTTTCCATCCGAACGGTGCCCGACATGGACGTTGACCAGACCAACGAATGCGTCTACAAGTACGTCAAGGAGCAGTTTGCCAAGCTTGGCAGCAAGAACACTTTGAAAGTGTATGCTCAGCACACCGGCAAGTGGTGGGTTGCATCTCCCAAGCACTGGAACTTCAGCGCTGCGGCCAAGGCCGTTGAGCGTGTCTGGGGCGTTGAGCCTGACTTTACTCGTGAGGGTGGAAGGTAAGTGTCCACTACTGACATCTTGATCGCGAGACTATAAACTAACTTTCAGTTAAGTATCCCTGTCACCCTGACCTTCGAGGAGGCCACCGGAAAGAATGTGCTGCTTCTGCCCATGGGCAGCTCTACGGATGGTGCTCACTCAATCAACGAGAAGCTGGACAAGCGAAACTACATCGAGGGTATCAAGCTGCTGGGATCTTACTTGCACTATGTTGCAGAGGAACCTAAGGAATAAATGAATGTGAACGAGAATACAAGCTGTATACTATAATGAAACGGATGCTGTATTTTTCAAGCACGATTTAACGGTTTAATAAGAATAAAGTCAATTGAGAACTGATGGTTTCCATGAACTTGAATGTGTCCCTCTGGAGGGGCACCATGACCCGTGGGCGGGCACCTCACGGACGCTGGTTGACATTGGTACGTATCACAATACCCCTCCATCAATTCTGGATCTCCTTTCACATCTGATTTGTCCCTTGTCCCTATGCTGCTTACCATACCGCCATACAAAGGGTCCGGTGATCGCTGCCCAGCTGAGCCATGGAGCAAATAGACCAAGTGACCTCGCATGCTGCATGCTTATCAATACCCAAGAAGGAAAAAAAGAGGAATGGACAAAGATAAAGGGAATCTCTTGTCTCTTTTCTCTTTTACCAGCCAACTCAACTCCAACTCACCCGCATCTCTTGGTCGATTCATTTATCAAACGTGCTGCTGTGCTCTTTCATGGTGACATGTATTGCTGAGAGCCTAGAACGAAACCCAGCAGAATATTGTCCGCGTGGTTTTACTACCGGTGCTGGCTCTCAACTCTCAACCTATCGAAAGGGACGAAAGCTGCTGGTTCTTGGCCGGTCCGCCACCTTGTGGAGAAGAGGACCCCGAATAACGGGAACCGCAAGCCGCTGAAGCCGCTTCACCCACACTTTATTGATTTTCCGGTCCACCAGGAAGAAAAGGAAGGCTTTTGGAAAACGCTCAGAAAACCCCTATCTCGGAGTAATCGGGTTTCTTTCTTTCTTTCCCTCCTTGCTTATACCCCGGCTTCTCTTTTTGTCTTGTCGACTTTTATAAGATCCTTGTTGATTGTAAGCTCGACTGGGGGAGCATCGCAATGGTTCGCGAAAGCGGCATATCGGCTACGAAGCCAATCTTTCCTATTTACCTTCTCCCAAGTTTGAAACTCCCCTTCGGCCGTCCCTCGTCGTCTACCTCTTCCTCAGCTAGCGATTCACCTGCCTCCTCTGCGACAACAACGCCAGCAAGCTCACCTCCGAATAATAACTCGTTGGCCAAGCCCGATGCTCGGTTGCGATTGTCACGTACTGCACCAAATACGTTACGCTGCTCTACATGCTCTTCCGATCTAGCCTATGCATCCCAAGTCATCTCGAAAGGCTTCACTGGTCGATACGGCCGAGCCTTTCTAGTCGCACCACCTCCGCTACCGGCCCCTCAGACTCTGCAGAATATCCGTGAAGGAAAGAGTGAGAATCGTCAGCTGGTGACTGGATGGCACTTGGTAGCGGATATCTCTTGCGGGACATGCTCGAGCAAGCTGGGCTGGAAATACGTGGACGCTAAGGAGCGAGCACAGCGCTACAAGGTCGGAAAATACATCCTAGAAACGGAGCGAATCGTCATATATCGAAGCTGGGAAGATGCAGCTGGCGGAGCGTCGACCGAGAGTCACGATTTGGATGAGCAGAGTGAGGATGAAATTGTCTTTGATTCGGACAACGAGGATGAGTGCGAGGATGTCTTTGCTGGTACATGGGATCCTGAGGTCGTCGGTGGAAGGAGGAGTAGGATGGTCAGCCGTCGAAGCATGGTGCAGGAATCGCAAGCCTAACGCCAATGCTGGTCATTCTGGCAACGCGTGTTCATTCTGGTGTTTTGCTTTTTGTGGTTACTCTTTATGCACATGGGTCGGCGTTCAAGCGGTTTGGTCAAGCATGGAAATTTCTCTTGAATATTTGTGGAGGAGGAGATTGGATGAATTACACAACACCCCTGGTTGAAAGAAAGGGAGGGAATACGAAGGAACGAAACTGCCTATATTTTTTTTTTTCACTGGCAATGCCCCTAGACTTGTTATTTGAATTCCCTTTGTATTTGTTAGAGACTTTTAGGATTGATGAATTGATCATGTCTTGAAAAGTCGAAGGGGCCCGGGCTTGTTTCCTGCATGGCACAATAGTGTCATCAAAATCTGGGGAAGGGTTGTTGGCCATGGAGATGCCGTGGTAACACAAGGGGAATGGATGTGTTTGTGTTTCTTTTTCCACATCACGAGACCTATAATCTGATATGATGTCTTGGGGTATCCATGACAGCTGGTAACATAACTGTGAGACAAATCGTGGCCTGTGGTGATTAATCAGGGAGAAGAGTACAGACTAATTCCCGAGGGCAAACAGAGGGCACCTCGCAAATTGTCATCACGACCGGAAGAAAAGAGATCACCGCATGTTCGATGTTCGGCGAGTCACGCAATCTTGTTGAGTCATGCGTACTAGGTATACAAACAACAGGGTCTATCATTTCTCTCCAGAACCAATGGTGAATACCCTGTTAGGTCAATTCTTCTAGAATGTACACTTTTACGCAATTGGTTCTTTTGAGAAAAGAAGAATTTGCCCGAGCAGGAATTCCATTGATATGCATGGTAGGAAAAGGAACCGCGAGACCCCATCCATAGACGTCGGCCGAGAGTAATCATCGAGCCATGTTCTTGAGTCCATGATCTTCTCTTCCAGCACCACGGAGAACTGGGATTCAAGGTTCCCAGGGTTGGCTCTGACCACAAGCTGGTGGGCGCGGGATGTCATAGTGGGGTGCAAAAAGAGCCTACAGTGGGGTTGCAGTGGGTTCCATAGAGTCGCCTTGCCCCTCGTGTGCCGCTCAGAAGCCGCTGTGTGTGGGTGGTATTTATGGTATTTATGGGGGTCCTGGTGGGATGTGGCCCCCGTTTTCTTGTAAGGAGGTGGGGATATTAAGCAATGAGATATCGTCACATCAAAAGATGAAAACCTGGCATTTTCTTCCAAGATATCAATTTTTCTTCCTTCTGTATGTAGGTGTGCTTGTTGCACATGTTTCTTCGATCTATTTATAAATAAAAACAGACTGTTTATAGAGAAAAGGCACAAAGCCCTTACAAGTAGTATAGAATATTGGCATGGGCTTTCCATACACTAAATAGCAGCAGTGGCAGCAGCAGCAGCAGCGGAAGCATCTTATCATTTTTGTTTTACCGAACGAACCTGCAGCTAACCTTCTACACATGATATATCCTCTGCATTACAGTGCATGCCCTTGCATTATCATTGGGTTTCTTTCCCCTTCTCACACCTGTCCCTTCACCTGAACCCCCCACGATCTCAATCAATCTAAGCTGAGGCTCAATCATCCTGACCGCTTCCACCTCCCTTGTGAAAGAGAAGGCTCACCGATGTCGAGCTCAACACAACCCCAATGCCATGAGTTAAGCTACAATAGAAAGAATAGTGGTAACATAATACAACCAACGACTCAGCTTGTCTCGTCGCCCTGGAACCAAGCCCATTCCATGAAAAAAAAACCCGTCCAAGCTCTTCCGCCACTTTTCAGACTTTTGTACCCCATTTTTTCCTTCCTGCCAGAAGACAGCTGCTGGTTGATGTCCATGCGAAATGTAAAACGTGCCCCCCCGCCATCAGCCATCGTCATTCCCCTCTCCACAAGCATACGTCTATTTCCTACATAGGTATTCCTCCCAGTCTACTACCACATTAGCTCTTCCTCTCCTCTTTTTCCCCTGCTGCTGAATCAAAATCCTGATCAGTTTTTTCTTCGTTTTTCATCAATTACATCTTCGTTTTGTTCTTCCTTCGAATACCTACAATTGGGTGCCTGCTTTAAGACTCAGCCAGCATCTATCTGCCTTTCATCTCCACCGTCTTTTAAACCTCTTCTACAACCTCCCTCTTTCGAAAAACAATCCTATTTCATTTTCACATACTTTGATAGGATCTGGTCTTGATCCCAAGATGACCACGCCTCAAAACCACCGCTCGCGCGGTTCTGATGACCACGGCATCTATGATGATGCCAAAACCTACTACTCTGAGGAGCGTCACAACCGTGCTGGCCCTCGCACGAGAACCTATTCTCAGGTAAGCATCTTTTTGGTTCGAGGTTTTGAGACGATACTGACCCTTATCCTGTAGAACAGTCTCATGCGACAATTCGAAAGAGTCGGTCTTAAGGAGCCTTTCCGACGAGGCAGTCATGGTAAGCAATTGTGTCACGAGGAGGTGTGCATACCAAGCTGACACCACTAGATGAGCAAACTCAACAGAGCCGCCGATTCCTTATCCAAGTAGAGCCTACTCTTGAGAGTCTGCAGGCCCAGGAAGATACCGATGGAAACATGCAGATCACGATCGAGGACAACGGTCCCAAGGTCATCGCCTTACGAACAGCAGGCTCAGCCGGTTACAACCGCTTCGATGTCCGCGGAACATACATGCTGTCTAACCTCCTCCAGGAATTGACCCTGGCCAAGGAGTATGGACGCAAGCAGATTGTCCTGGACGAGGGCCGACTCAATGAGAACCCAGTCGATCGCTTGTCGCGCCTCATCGCTGACCACTTTTGGGACGGCCTGACTCGCCGCATTGATGCCTCTAGCATCCACATCGCCGCCCGCGATCCCAAGGACTGGACGGATGATCCTCGTCCTCGAATCTATATCCCCGTCGGTGCACCAGAGCAGTACGAGTTCTACAAGAGAGTTGCAGCCGAGAGGCCCGAGCTGCGCCTGGATGTTCAGCTACTCCCCGAGAAGATCACATCTGAACTCGTTCGAGACTTGAACGATGCCCCTGGTCTTCTGGCCGTTGCTACTGAGGAAGTTGATGATCCCGAGAGCAGCACTGGCAAGACGCTTCGGGGTTTGCCATTTGTTGTTCCCGGTGGCCGCTTCAACGAACTGTACGGTTGGGACAGCTACATGGAGTCGCTTGGCCTGCTGGTCAACAACCGCGTGGATCTGGCCAAGTCCATGGTGATCAACTTCTGCTTCTGCATTGAGCACTATGGAAAGATTTTGAATGCGACCAGATCGTACTACCTCGCTCGTTCGCAGCCTCCCTTCTTGACCGACATGGCCTTGCGGGTGTACGAAAAGATCAAGCACGAGCCCGATGCCAAGGAGTTCCTGCGACGTTCTATCCTGGCGGCCATCAAGGAATACCACAGTGTTTGGGTTTCAGAGCCTCGACTGGACCCCGTAACAGGTCTCTCCAGATACCGCCCAGAAGGAATGGGAGTACCCCCCGAAACTGAGGCCACACACTTTGTCCATATTCTGGAGCCATACATCAAGAAGCACAACATGTCTTTCAAGGAGTTTGTCAGGGCATACAACTACAGAGAGATTATTGAGCCTGAACTGGATGAGTATTTCATGCACGACCGTGCCGTGCGAGAGTCGGGACACGATACCTCATACCGACTGGAGGGTGTGTGTGCCAACTTGGCCACGATCGATCTCAACTCGCTGCTTTTCAAGTACGAGACTGACATCGCGCGTACCATCCGAAACGTCTTCAACGATAAGCTACAGATCCCCGCGGAGTTTTGCGCGGGCACTCCCTACCAGCCTGGCGAGACCCTCTCGTCGGCAGCTTGGGACCGACGGGCCAAGCGACGCAAGCTGATGGTGGACAAGCTAATGTGGAACGCCGAAGAGGGCATGTTCTTTGATTATGACACGGTCAAGCAGGAGCGATGCACCTACGAGTCCTGCACAACCTTCTGGGCTCTCTGGGCTGGTATTGCCACGCCCAAGCAGGCGGCCGAGATGGTCCAAAAGGCTCTGCCCAAGTTTGAGGCATACGGAGGTCTGCTGTCAGGAACAGAAAAGTCTCGAGGAGAGATTGGCATCGAGCGACCCAACCGCCAGTGGGATTATCCTTACGGCTGGGCGCCTCAGCAGATCCTGGCGTGGACCGGACTCCTGCGCTACAGCTTTAATGAAGAGGCGGAGCGTCTTGCCTACAAGTGGCTCTTCATGATGACCAAGGCGTTTGTGGATTTCAATGGTGTTGTGGTGGAAAAGTACGATGTGACTCGGCCTGTCGATCCTCACCGAGTAGATGCCGAGTATGGCAACCAGGGCCTTGACTTCAAGGGCGTGAACAGGGAAGGGTAAGCTGAATTATGGATCCGGAGACGAGGTTGCAGGTTGCTAACAGAATTTGTGTAGTTTCGGATGGGTGAATGCCAGCTACGTCTACGGTCTACAGATTGTTAACGCCCATATGCGACGTGCCCTGGGCACTCTGACACCGTACCCGACCTTGATCAGAGCGATCGAGCAGAATGAGGAGAAGGCGCTGGCCTCCATGCTTGCGCCTTAGGAGAAGTCTATCAAGTGCTGGCACTGACAGCCTAAAGGATGTGGATGATGGATGGCCTGGTTTGACACGGACAGGAAGCCCTGGCCGATCGTTACCAACATGTATGTAATCCCACGGCGTACGAGTTGAACTTTGGGGAAGGGGGAATCAGATTAAAGGACCGGAATGGTGATGATCATGTTTACTGGCCGTTGCGTTCACATCTGCTTGCGAAATGGTATGTTTGGGGCGATGGGACCGTACGGAACGAAATTCCTGATGATAATGGGTAGGCATTCTAGTTCAATCTGAGATTGTCCGTTAGCAAGCACCTGGACCTGTGTATGTGAGATATGTTGTGTTGAAGTTGCAGTGAGGTAGAACCAAGGCGGAGGATGGGGATCTGGCTCGTTGAGTGGTGGATATATGATGTGTCCGCCCATCTTGTGCTGTAACAGAGATAAGGAACAGTTGTCTCTCAGGCATAAGTGGTCATCTGTCTGCACGTTAAGATGGTACTGTATCCAGATACAATAGAACGAATAGAAATAGATATATAGTTATCGCGATGAAGGAGTCTGAGGGAAGAATTCACATGTGATGAAGGTATGAAAACGGAGGGTGTAGAATGAATGAAACCGGATGTGTAGATAGACATCAAGTCCTCGTGGTCTTTCCTCCTCAGAAATGTTCCCCAAACTCGGAAAGCTCCCGAGTACACGAACAAGTGACGACAAGGAGAGGGCGTTTGATTGTTTTCAAACAGATAAGCGATGAGGATAGGCTCGGTACTGGAGTTGGACTATGAGCCGAGGTAAGAATTTGGAGAAGGTCTAAGAAATGTATATGCCCTTTTTTTTTTTGGAGTTAAGTCAATGCTTGGGGTAGAATGCCAGGTGAATTAGCATGGGTCTTGCTTGAAAACGAAAAGATTGGATGTTGTTGAGATAATGGGAAAAAAGCTCGGAGGACCGAGATATCAGGATGACAGGAGCCGAGATGTGAGCATCTGCAATGATCCGCAGGGTAATCTTTTGAACTGTCACACGGAAATTGGAGATTTGAATCGTTTCTTTTTTTTATATTTTTTTTTTAATTTTTTTTTTTAATTCTTGCCTCCGTGTTTTAAGTTACCTCTTGTTAGTCATGTTCGGTGTGTGGTAAAAACAAAAAGGTAGACGGTAGAGAGAGCGGGTCGCGGGCTCACATGTCAGAAACCTCCGCTGCTCCGGGTGGAGAGCGGACGACTCGGCCAAGTTCCGGCCGGAAGGAGAACAAGGGCGGAGGTAGGCCGAGATATGAGAATTGTGTGATCCTGATGAGAGATGCAAGAATAATGTGAGATTCGGGTGATGACAGTTTGATATTGTTTTTTGAAAGCGGCATTGGATAAACATGAAGATGTCCAAGTTTACAAAGAGTGGTTGATATTCTGGACAGGATGGAATTGAAAAGCGTCACGAGATTGTTCTACAGTCAAGACAAAGGCAAAGGTGAGATCAGACCAGACAGGAGTCAATTACACCCCGGATTTTTCAACTTTGCAACAAGGCAAGGCAAGGTACCATCTAGATTCAGAATGCATGGACCGGGCCAGATGCACTCCCACTTATTCATGATAAGTGGGAGTGCATCACAAGAACAAATTGAACAAGAGACATTTAGGTCAGAAAGAGTCGTCGGCACCTGAAAGAGATGCCGAGGGATAAATTACAGTTGACTGTATAACTTGTGGGAGTGTGATGTCAGCGCAGCGCTTTCGGATGGGAGGAGGCTCAATCAATGGATAGGGTGTATGACTGTTTGAAAACTGGGAATTGATGTCCGTGTGTTCTAGAGCTACTTTGTTTAGAGGCCAAAAAGCTTCAATGTCCGGGGGAGGGTGTGTCAAGTTCTGTTCTACGGGGGTTCGGCGTTGGTCGGTTTAGGGGGGGTTCCAGATGAAGCAGAAGCAGAGACAGGGATCCGTTGCAGTATGTACCAGGGGCTGTACTGTGCTGTGCAGCAGTTAATTCGACGTCATATGAGCAACCTCATTTTTCCATTTCCTTTCCTTTTTCTTTTATTCTTTTATGATACAGGTACCTAACTGGACAGCAGGAGATCAGAACATTGGCAAGGAGGAAAACGATAGGGTCGGATCCAGCATGGTTAAACCGATTTTCAACAATGCTGTTGATTTTAATTCGGAGGGTAAATGAAAGGAATGTTTTGCTGTTATGCTGCTACGCTGTATTGTGACTTACTGCATTGATGGTTTAGGTCTAACGTTAGATCATGGGGATAAACGTAAACCGCTGCAATACGAAATCGTAGCTGGAGGTGAAGGGAAACGGTCCCTCGGTAACTGTCCGGTGGTACGTACTCGCACCAAGCATCAAGCACCCAGTCAGTCGCAATTTACAAGCCTCCACTACTATTGCCATTGCCATTTATTATTCTTTTCCATGTTACTTGTATCATCATTACAACCGGACAATGCCCGTCACTGAAGCCCTGGCCCCCACACATTTCCATTCATTTGTTCGTGTGCTTGTGATGGCAGTTTGGAGTACTAGTGCATACAGTACTAGTAGGTAGTAGGTAGCTTTGGTCAAGTTCCGAGGTTGAGTTTGTAGGCCTTGCATTTTGAGACTCGGTGGGATTCCGAGTTTGGTTGTTGTTACAAGATGGATTAGTCGTTGAGATACCGTGGTTGTCGATATTGTTTATTTCTGAATTTAAGTTAATACGGCAGAAAAGGGGGGAGATGTTGAGGTGAATTAAAGTGAAGTAGAAGAAACAGGAATAAAATTATAAAAATAAAAAAAAACAGTCAAGATGTTCAGCTTCAAAACTCATCTTGTGACATTCTCACCTTGGCTGTTCTTTCCTTTAATGTACACCTACCTTACCTTCTTTACCTTGGCTTACAAGCTTTTGGTCCAGTCCAACTTCCAGCTTCGGCTCCCATCTAACAACACCCCCTCTTCTTTGGTCGCGCCCCCCACTTGACCATTTCCACCCCGCCATCCACTCCCCCAGCTTTTCAACTTGTACCAATCATCTTCACTCGTTCACCTTGAAGTTTCTCCTTCATGACTCCAACTTTGGTTCCCCTTCAATTGATCCCCACACCGAATCGTTCGCTCTCTATTTTTTATTGTTATTGTTTTACTAGGTTGACCCTTTTTCTCAACGCCGCTCTTGAGATGACAACCTTCTGAAATGCCGAGTGCGGAGAAGAGGAAACGGAGGATGGGCAAAAAGCTTTGGTCTTGTCTTGTCTTGGCTTGACGAGACAGGAGGCGATTGAGAATGGATTCCCGTTCCAAATAATACTTATTATCAGCCTCGCCCTCTTCTTTCCTCCTCTCGTTCTTGCTGTCAATCGCATTCAATTCCAATTCTATCCATCTCAAGATATCTATCTCTTCCCCTTCGTCTCCCTCATCACTCTCTGTACTACTCCTTGCCACGTGAAACCCTCTCCCCTCCCAGACTTACACCCATTCATCAATATTCACAATGGCCGCCAACAACATGGTCAACCCTTCCGTGAACCCGGATACCGAAGATGAGGTCTTCCAGAAGGAAGTTGAAGCTGTCAAGGCTTGGTGGTCAGACTCCAGATGGCGACACACAAAGCGACCCTTTACCGCCGAGCAGATTGTCTCCAAGCGAGGAAACCTACCCATCAACTATGCCAGCAATGCCCAGGCAAAGAAACTATGGAAGATTCTTGAGAACAGATTTGAGGTGGGTATTCTATCATACACAAGAACTATAGCAAGAGAGAATCAGAATACTAACCATTTTGATAGACCCGGGATGCTAGCTACACATACGGCTGCTTAGAGCCAACCATGGTCACACAAATGGCAAAGTACCTCGATACCGTCTATGTCTCCGGTTGGCAATCATCATCAACTGCCTCTGCCTCTGACGAGCCTGGCCCTGATCTGGCTGACTACCCCTATGTAAGTTGATATCGATTGAACCATTCCAATGCTATCCCCTCCGAATATGAAAAGCTGACAGAGTACAGACCACCGTCCCCAACAAGGTTGGCCACCTCTTCATGGCTCAGCTTTTCCACGACCGCAAGCAGCGTCAGGAGCGTCTCAGCGTCTCAAAGGCTGAGCGCGCCAACCTGCAAAACGTTGACTACCTCCGCCCCATCATTGCTGACGCCGACACCGGTCACGGTGGCCTTACCGCTGTCATGAAGCTCACGAAACTCTTTGTCGAGAAGGGTGCTGCCGGCATCCACATTGAGGATCAGGCCCCTGGAACAAAGAAGTGTGGCCACATGGCTGGCAAGGTTCTTGTCCCTATTCAGGAGCACATTAACCGCTTGGTCGCTATTCGTGCCCAGGCTGACATCATGGGTAAGTCATGGTCTAATTCTCCAAATCTTCCCATTCACATGTGAATGTTGTGGAATGTTTCCCCAGATCTGACATGTGACACCACAAAATAGGCTCCGATCTCCTCGCCATTGCCCGCACCGACGCCGAGGCCGCCACTCTCATCTCTACAAACATCGATCCCCGCGACCATGCATTCATCCTCGGCTCAACCAACCCCTCCCTCAAGCCTCTCAACGATCTCATGATCGCCGCCGAGCTGGCTGGCCAGAGTGGCGCTGAACTCCAACGTATCGAGGACGAATGGCTTTCTTCCGCCAACCTCCAGCGCTTCGATAACGCTGTTACCGCTGCCATTGATGCTGGCTCCTTCTCTGACAAGGAGGGTCTCAAGCGCGACTACCTCTCCAAGTCCAAGGGCAAGAGTAACCTCGAGGCCCGGGCCATTGCTCGCCAGGTCCTGGGTAAGGATGTCTTCTTTGACTGGGACGCTCCCCGAACACGTGAGGGTTACTACCGCCTCAAGGGTGGCTGCGACTGTGCTGTGAACCGAGCCATCGCCTATGCTCCCTACTGCGACGCCATCTGGATGGAGTCCAAGTTGCCCGACTATGCTCAGGCCAAGGAGTTTGCTGATGGCGTCCACGCCGTCTGGCCCGAGAAGAAGTATGTCCCCTCAATCTCAATTGTTCAGCATCATCAGTACTAACAATCATTCCACTAGGCTTGCTTACAACCTCTCTCCCTCCTTCAACTGGAAGACCGCCATGCCCCGTGATGAGCAGGAGACTTATATCCGTCGCCTTGCCAAGCTCGGCTACTGCTGGCAGTTCATCACCCTGGCTGGTCTGCACACAACCGCTCTCATCAGCGATCAGTTCGCCAAGGCCTACAGCAAGATCGGCATGCGCGCCTACGGTGAGCTCGTCCAGGAGCCTGAGATGGAGGAAAAGGTGGATGTCGTCAAGCACCAGAAATGGAGCGGCGCTACCTACGTCGATGAGCTACAAAAGATGGTGACGGGCGGCATCAGCTCTACCGCTGCCATGGGTAAGGGTGTTACCGAAGATCAGTTCCACTAAGCCATAGGCAACTGTACGATTGCAAGTGAGGAGAAGAAGCATGCTTGAACTATACCATTATTAAGAGACGAAGGGAAGAGTCTTATGATGCACGACAGACGAGAAGAAAAAGTTATGGGGCGTCTTAAGAAAAAAGACCAGGGTTTATGTGTGCTCTTTTTTTTTAATAGCATTTTCATATATACAACATGTGCTTGGAGGTTTTCATTATTTAGCTCTTGGATACCAATTTATCTATCACACATATACTTCAAATCCGTCTCCTTTGAATAGCTAATAATCGATTAATTGCATCCCTCCTGAACTGAAGATACAGCAAATAGCTCTGAGCAAATTATCCTTATACACCGCATACTTTCATGAACCTCGACAGTTTTAAATCACTCCAAGGTAAAGTATCTCGTCCTTCATTCCGTCATCGCAACTTTTCCCCAAAAAGTTCACTTCCTTATCTCGTCCGCTCATCCGGCCAGCCCGACCCCTGGTCTCGGTGTGTGATTGAGCGGTATTAGCTATCCCTTATCATAAAGAAACCGTGTTGGTCCGGCAAAGAATTGGTATCATCCAGTTGTAGTCATTCAACCACCATATCATAAAAAAAAAAGAAAACAGGAGAAAAAGACCAAGTATAAAGCCTCTAATACTTCGTGATACCACGTGCTCATATTCCGCGTTCTGTTTCTTAATCTGCTTCTGCGAGCTGCATGATGAGCTTGGCGGCCATGTCCAAGAATGGAAACGGACTCGTCACATCCTTCTCCTCGAGTAGTCTGCCCTGTGCTGTCTCGTAGCCAGAACACTTGAAATCGACCAGGTAGACTCCGTGCTCCATCTCGTAGATCTGAATGTCGAGGTGCAGCGCCACAAAAGGCTCCTTTGCCTGTTGTCCCTCGGGCTCGGGTATGTCCGACTTGTCGGCCTGCGCTTTCTTCTTCAAGGCTGTCGCAAAAAGTCAGTGATATGGGTCAGGTGATCAAAGAGATAGTTCAACATACTTGCAGTATCCCAGCGGACAGTGATGTGCCATGGGTCGGCGGGTAGCCGGTAGCGCTTCATGGGGTCGATACTTGAAGTGGAACCTCGACCACTTTGGTGAGAATCAGCAAAGCTGCCGTCGCCGGACGCCTCCTCCCGCTCTTCAGCATGTCTTGTTTCGTAATCCTCATCAGGGATATATGTAGCGCCTAGTTTGTGCAGAGCCTTGTGTATGCACAGCAGAGCCTCCCATGGTGAATTGCGTGACCGGATACCGAACTGCCACCTGACAGGCTTTGACTTCTTTGGCGGGTGAATAGGGGTCATACCCTGAGGCCTCTTACTAGCCTCGTCTAGTCGAAGCTGACTTCTCGAGTGTGGCTTAAGACGGCGCGCTGTCTCCTCCTTCTCGGCATCTGTCCTGGAAAAGGATGGTTCGTCGTTTTCAATCAGCTTGGGGATATCGTTCTTGATGTTGCCAGCCTTTTCGCGCTCCATGAAATCCTTGTGGTAGGCCGGTATACTTGAAGGCAAGATGCCGACCTTGCTCACATAGGGACGGGGTGTATTTGTAGTTTGCGATGTCACCGATCGGGCTGATGACATGCTGAGCATAGGGCTGGATCCTTCTGGCTCTGCTAATAAAGAATCGGGATGTTCTGGGTTTTTTTCAGCATACACTTTTCCTAGTCAAGGAAGTTGGTTGACTTACGATTCACTTGCATCATCTTGTTTTCTCGCACAATCATGTATGCATCCTTGATAGCCGAAGGTTCGGCAGCCTGCAGGGCCTCTTCGACATCGTTCTTACCGTAACCCATTGTTTTACTAATCTTCTCCGTGACCTCGTTGTGCAGCCTTTCTTGAACCCTCTCGGGTGCGTTGGGAGCAATATCGCTCTTGCGAATTGACTTGTTGGGATCGACTCCAGTGTTGAAGAACTCCTCCACGGGAGGCTGCAGGTAAGGCGGCAGATCAGTCGTGAACCATGGATCGGCTCTAATCTCATCGATGGTGGCTCGATGAACAGGATTCACAACCAGCATCTTTTTAATGAGGTTCGCGGCACCTGCGGGCATCCACTGAGGGATACTGTAAGTGCCCTTCGCGATCTTGGCGAACAAGCTGGGGATGTGCTCATCATCGAAAGGAAGACGGCCGACGAGGAGAACATAGAGGATGACACCACAACTCCATACATCAACTTCAGGACCCGCGTACAGCTTTCCGCCGATAACTTCAGGAGCGGCATAGTTGGGACTTCCGCAACTTGTCTTGAGAAAGTTGCCATCCGTCATGATATTACTGAGACCGAAATCGGCGATCTTGACATTGAGATTCTCGTCAAGAAGCAAGTTCTCGGGCTTCAAGTCGCGATGGACAATTTTATGACGATGGCAGTACTCGACTGCGCACAGCATTTGCTGAAAAAAGCGGCGAGCCTCAGCCTCCTTCATGCGGCCGTGTTGAACAATATAGTCAAACAGTTCGCCTCCAGCATATTCAAGGACCATGATGATCTCATTGGGTGTCTTGATAACGGTAAAGCTGAAGAGATAAGTTAGAGCGGCACATGGTTATAGAAGCGCTGGAACATAGGACATACAGCTTGATGATATGGGGATGGCGTAGAAGCTGGAGATATTCGATCTCACGCTCAACACGCCCAGCCATGTCGCGGCTTATAAGCTTCTTGCGGGCGATAATCTTGAGAGCGACCTGCTGACCAGTTCCATTATGAATGGCAAGCTTGACCTTTCCAAAGGAGCCCTCGCCTAGGGTGCGAATGACCTTGTAGGCGCCAATGCGCTGTTCCGTCTTGATGCGTTCCTTCAGCGGCGCCTCGGCAGTGCGAGCACCACTCTTGGGTTGTTCAGTTTGGCCGGGCTGTGGTGGTAGCTGCTGCTGCTGGGGTCGTCGAACGTGGGTGGAGGACAAGGAGATTGTGAGCTCCTCATCCTCAAATCCTCGAGGTGCCATGGTGGAGGAGGGGGGTGTCGAGAGCTCCGAGGCTCGACCAAGGCCAAGGCCAGAGGTGGGAAGATGGGATAATGGTGGATGAGGAGGGTTGTTGCGGATAGATTGAATGGGCGAGCAAGTGGGCGGGGACGCGAGTTTTATCGGTTCTGTCGTAGTATCAAGCCTAGATGGAGCCGAAGCCGGGAGCGGTCTCTCGTTTTCGTCAGAGGGAGTTGAGTTGCTAGGTGGATGAGACAGGAAATGCTCAAAAGAGAGAGAATGAGGGACGAGAGGACAAAGACGATGATCGGCAACGGGCGGTGGATAAGGAAGGGTAGGTTAGTTGGCAAGATAACTGGGGGGGGGAGGAGCGTTGAATGTGTGTAGCTTTAGTTGGTTGGGTCTGTTAGACTGGACAGTATAGTGTATACGTAGCTAGTAGTTGGTGGGCGCTGGTTGTTGTAATGGGATGAGTTTGGTGGGATTGGTGGGGAGGATGGAGGGGTTGTTTTCAACGTGGATAGCCAGAGGTGGTTAGGTAGACAGGCATTGTTAAGATATCTTCCATGCGTATCAGCATTCGTTCAGTGTAAGCAGACCCTTATATATATACGCATCGCATTCAACGTATATTGATCACACATTGTTGAAAAAACCAACACATCCACAAATGAATCGATGAATGTCATCTAGTTGCCGCGGTTCTGCAGACAAACCAACATGATTCAACTCCGCCCCTTCTGTGCCACCTAAAAAAAAATAGAAATAAAAATACTCAGATCACAAGCTTAAGAAACATGCGGCTTTGCTCCTTGTCCGTCCGTGTACCCCTTGATCGGGCCATGCAACCCCATGATGGAAAAACGCAGTACTGATGTCATTTGATTCATATCAACTGAATGCGGTGGTCTTTGACTTGCATTCACCACTGTTTCCTAAATCACTTCTGATATTGTGAATTTCCTGTTTCGCCGGCAATGCCTCAATTCCAATACGGTTCTGGGCCGGCTTCAAGGCCTCCGAGGACCGTTACCCCATCTCATCAATACACATGATGTCTCGGACACCAATACTGTGTTAGTCATGAATCGAACATCAATGTGTGCTAAGCCTCAAGAAACCGTTACACTACATTCAATCATCATTTAGGAGTTCCATAAGTTCACCTCTCTTACTCGTACATATGTTTACACTCTCCATATCATACATTCTCCCCACTTATACAGTAAACCCGACGTTGAAGTCCGCCTCCATGAGCTTCGCAACCTCACATTTCCTGGCAGCGAAACCCATATCGAGTTGCCCCTCAGCCGCTCTTTTCCTTGGCCTCCTCCTGCTTAAGCCGCTCAATTAACTTGCTTTGTAGAAAGGGGCCCAATCCCAGACTGTATCATGACGTTAGCATCAGGAAAGTCACTTTCAAAAGTGCCATCAATACTTACATTCCCTCATTTGTCAGAACGCGATATGTTCCGCTCGGTTGCACCTTGCCCACAATCGTGCCCGTATCATCCACTTCAACACTGCCCAGGATATCCTCTGGCCAAGCTATCCTTCCAAAGTCAGGAGGATTTCTCGAGTCGCTGAGATGTACCCAGCCCCCTCGTCCACCTCCTCCCGCTCCTCCTTGAGCACTAGCTCCTCCCGCTCCAGAGCCTCCCGCACCTCCTCCTGCACCTTGCTTCCGTGATCTGCCTCGGTTTGGTTGTCTCGGGGAAAAGAATTGACCGCCAGAACCGAGATTGAAGCCACCGGGGCTGGCAAAGGCACGTGCTTGACTGATCAGACCTTCATCCTGGTGGCCATGTTCAGCTACCACCTCGTAGAGGATCTTGACGAACTCGTGGTTCTCGGTGAATGACTGAGGCGTGGGGGGAATGGCTGTCGTAGTGCCAATTGCTAGACGTTTGGATGGAGGTTCGGTTTCGAGGTAGCTGAGGATATGGGAGAAAGGTGAGCCGGAATCTTTATGAACTTTCTTTGTCAGTGTTAGTAAAGTCAAGCTCCTCAATATTCGAAGGATGTGACGAAGCTCACAATTTTGGGGTTACTTGAAAGGCTCGACAGTGTGCGGTGGGAGATAGCCCTATGTCTTGCAACAAATCTGAACGTTGTAGAAAGCATTTTGTCCTTGTTTCAAAGAGCGACGTCTTTTGTAGATGTCTCATCAATGGCGCTGAAGTTCAATCCAATTATACTAGCTATAGGTAGTTGTGAAAAAGAGCCCCACGATGGATGAGGTCACTGGCTGGCTACAAGGCAAAGACGCGACATATCCTTCTATGCGGGGTATTTGCCAATCGAAAATCAATTAAACGCGTCAACGCGGTTTTCTAATTTGGTGCAGTTTAATCGCAACCGTATCCAGGACATCTTTATAATCTCACATGCGAAAATACCAACAAAGTGTTCCACCATAAATCCATGATTTAATGATTAATAACGGACTCATGATATAATAGCACCCCCAACAACAACAAAAATAATAATACCATGGATCGAACACCAGCCCCGATATTCCGCAAACAGCGTCCTGCTGCCCCCCCTTCATCCGCTATTCCTTCATCGTCTCCCGCCTTTGGCACCCCCGTCCATCCTCTCAAACCCTTCGCCGTCAACGCTCCCAAAGCCGCCGTTCTCCCCATCATCCTTCCTCCGCCAACTCTCCGACCGCTCGCTTTTCGTACCTTTACCAAGAAACACTCCCTCACACTCACATCCTCGGCGCTTCAGGAACTAGCTGCCTTCATTGGCAGACATTGCGGTTCAGGATGGAGAGAGGAGGGCCTTGCGGAGAGAGTACTGGAGGAGGTTGCGCGGAGTTGGAAGAGTCGAAATGGTGGTGTCATCGTGGATGGATCTAGCAAGGAGCTTCAGGAAATCCTCAAGACGCTACAAGGAAACATGAGTGGCGGTAGGATAACAACCTCAACTAGGGGTCTGCCACGAGGCGACAGCATGCTCGACATCAAAGATAACGATGTTCTAAATACGAGATTGGGTCTACGTCCTGCACCTCTGAGCAGAGACGACAGCAATACGAGCTTTGGTATGTCTGGCTTAGGTGTTGAGGAGAATGGAGAAGAAGAGGAGGGGAGCAATGACCCAAGAGCATGGCTCAAGGTCGTTAGCGCATTCGAACAGCCAAGATTAATCTACAATGTTGGCAAGAAACACTTTGAGAGGTGAAGACAAACGCTCATCGTCACTCATTCTAGATTTTCCAACTAACCATCTCTTGCAGGGACACATCAACGCCTTCACTACTACCGCCTGCTTCTCATAAAACCACCGTCTTCCGGAATCGCTACAACGTTATCCACCAACGCCTCCTCCGCAACGAATCCTTCCAAAGTTCTGCTGTCTCTTCCTCGAGAGGACGTACCCTCCAGGGCTCCCTCTCAAACAAACAAGCTCTCAAACTCACCCCTATCGCCAATCTCCTCGGCCGCCATGGCACGAACCATATGCTTCTGGGCATTCTCGCTCATTTACCCACTGGCGGACTTGCAATTAGCGACCTGACTGGTACAATCGCCCTGGACCTCACGCAAGCCGTCGCTATTCCCGAAGACTCGGCATGGTTCTGTCCCGGCATGATTGTCTTGGTCGATGGTGTGTACGAGGAGGAGGACGAATCTATAGGAAAAGGTCTTAGCGGGAGCAGCGGTGTCGGAGGAACACTGGGTGGCCGATTCCAGGGATTCTTCATCGGTCAACCTCCCTGTGAGAAACGCAAGGCCACTCTTGGTATCAGCGGTCCCGACGGAGGCCAGGACCACACCATAGGTGGTGGCTTTGGCTGGATCGACTTTCTGGGTGTTGGCAGTGAGCGTGCAACGGGTACCAAAATGCGTAAGCTAGAGAAGCGACTTTTGCCATCACCAAACCCGGATGACAATGTGCCGTCTCGTGGTCGTGCTGTCATAATTGGCGAAGTCAACCTCGACCAGCCGCGAACCCTCCAAGCCCTACGCAAGATTCTTTCACTCTACGCCACCGAGCCCGAGGGTTCCTCCCCCCTGACGTTCGTGCTCATGGGTAACTTCACTCAGTACGCCGTTCTTGCCCGCGGCGGCAGCGGCGGGAGCATAGAGTATAAAGAATACTTTGACGCCCTCGCCTCAACCCTGTCCGACTTCCCCACGCTTCTCCAATCCTCGACGTTTGTCTTCGTTCCCGGCGACAACGACGCTTGGGTATCGTCCTTCACAGCGGGTGCTTCCACACCGTTACCTCGCAAACCCGTGCCGGACATGTTCACGTCTCGTATTCGTCGGGCGTTCGCAACGGCTAATGCTGAGAACGGGGGTAAATCAGATGGCACTGCGATCTGGACATCAAACCCGAGTCGCATCACACTCTTCGGATCTAATCACGAGCTTGTGCTATTCAGAGACGACATATCAGCACGATTCCGCCGTACGTCTGTCCGCCTAAAGTCCAAAACCACAGAAGCCAACCCTGAAGATGTCCCGAGCTCAAACTCCATGGACGAACCACAACCTTCGGAACTCATGGACCTCGACGCCGCCGCCCCAGCCCCCCCATCACCCACTGCTGCTCCCTCGCCCTCCTCTCCCATCATCCCTCACGACATCCACGCCGCACAGAAACTCGTCAAGACGCTCCTAGACCAAGGCTACCTCGCTCCTTTCCGACAGACCACACGGCCAGTTCACTGGGATTACTCCTCATCACTACACCTGTACCCTCTCCCTACGGCCATGGTACTCACTGACACGACGGCGCCTCCATTTTGTGTTGGTTATGAGGGGTGTCATGTCATGAATCCAGGAAGTCTGCTTGTGCCAGGGCGAAAAGGTGTTGGTCGGTGGGTAGAGTACGAGGTTGGTAAGCTAGGGAGGTTCAGGGAGTGCGCTTTCTAAGGAATGACTTTTGCAATGTGAAAGAAGAAAAAAATCGGAAGGATAGATCAAATGAAGATTAGACAGGCTTTGGGTAATTATGGTAAAGAATTCGGTGCACAATGTGCCAAGCTATAACAGACCACGCAGCCGTCGTGTATACATATTTAGACTAAGGATATGCCATGGCAATACGCCTTGGTGTCCCATTGATATCATAACGGGAAAGACAAGTAACGCCTCTGTACCGATAAAAAGACCTATCATAGCCAACATCCAATCACTGCAACAGCAGTACCTCATCGTGCAAAACACCATACAAGCCTTCGATTTCTCCCCGAACCTTGTTCAACTCAGCAGCCACCTGCAGCGTAACCAGGGTATAAGCATATAACAGCGCGTAATCACTCTCCTCGACAACAGGGTCTTGCTCATTTCGAGTGACATCAGAAATCATGTGATCCTTGCGGAACTGGTAGATTTTACCAAGAAGACGGTCCTTGCTGCTCTCGACAGTAGGAATGGCATCTGTCAGGGGATATTCCAGCATGAGACAGGATGCCAGAACCTGAAATACGTGACAGATGCGCTGGCAGAGCAAATTTCTCTCATTTTCGGTGAACTCGAGAAGAGCTCGCTCGCCTTCTGTAAGGCTATCTCTCTTCTCGGCGATAAGGCGCATGGCGTAGAAGCCGTTGAGAATGTTCTTTGTAGATCGCATGATACGGCTGTAGGCGGCGTCTGGAAAGGGGCCTCTGAGCTCAAACTCGGACTTTGCAGACGCTCGTAAACCGTCCAGCTTGAAGGCTGTTGGAAAGTTAGCAGGTGTCGGTAGATAAAATAAAGTGACAGGCATTACCATATCGTTGAAGTGCGGCTTGTTCGCCCTCGCGCATAAAATCAATAGTAGTGTTCTTGTCATGAGGCGATAGGGAGAGTGGTCCTCGCTTCCAGATGAGACCCATCTGCAGATAGAGAACCGAAAGACCTTCTCTGAACTTGCGTCGGCCTGAGATGGGCCAAAGGATTCGACAAACGATGATACCCCACAAGATGCCCAGGGTGACAGCGACAACACGATGGAAAGCAATATCTAGGATGGCAGGTTCAGCACCGCCTTCGTCGTCATCATCATCGTCAACGTTCTGGGAGATACTGTAGGCATACAGAGTGCTGACGTTATATGCCAATAAAGCTATCCTTCCAAGGGGCGCCTTTTTCACCACCAGAATGATATAAAAGTTGACCAATGCCACCAAGCCACCCAAGAAGACCAGTGCGAGGCCATTGCCTCGGCTGATTGTCCAGGCAGCGACAGCACATGCTGCACCTATCAGTGTTCCTTTAAATCGAGCAGTGCCGGTTGTGTTTGCAGCACCAGTTGTCATGGCGGCAACAATCATGAAAGAGAGCAGACCCCATTCACCTCTCCATCTTTGGTATATGGGCCTCGTCGAAGGGATAAAGGCAAGCATGGCCCAAAGGAGGGCTCCGATGCCGACCTTGATACCAAACAGAATATCGTCTCTGACCAAGAAGCGAGAGGCGCGAAGCACCTTTTCGGAAAATTTGCGTTTAACCTTACTAGCTTGCGGAGAAGCATCCCAGTTGAAGGTATCTCTTCGAGACACAAGCGTATCGGGGATGCCTTTCGGGTCTTGGGATTTCCGTAGCCTTCTAACAGGTGGCTTGGGAATAAGACTCTCCCGTTCTGGGTCATCGGCTGCATGCTTATCAGGGTTCATAAAACCGAACCTCCTCCAAAACTTGAGCCAGTTCCAGGATCGGGGGGCGGTTTCCGTGGTGTACTTGAGATCTTCGAGGACGTCCAAATAGGCGTCAGTCTCCTCCGCCACAGCTCGCAAACTGAAGGAGAAGTGGCCGCAGGCGGCAGCCACCTCTTCGATATCAGCCTGGATCTTTTCGGAGCGAACTCTTCCCATCTCAATCATGCGATAGAGCTCTTGTAGTGACTCGCCTCTAGCGGCGTTATATAGTTGCAGAGCGTCTCGCAGGCTTTCCCTCAGTTGCTCGTTAACAGCGATGTCGCGATTCGGATCTTTGCCAAAGGCAGGTTCTCTCAGGATTTCAGAAAGGGTGTGTGCAAGTGACTTGATGGACGGGCCCAGCATGTCAATGAAAAGTGCAAAAATGTCCGAGGGTGACTCAAAAGTCGGTGCCTCGGTCAAAGCCGTTTCGGATTTGTTTCTTCGGCTATCGAGTCGCTCTTCTTCGCTCTCGCTAGATTCCTTGATAACGGAAAGCCGTTCTGTAGAATCATCTGTGAGGGAGGACAGAGAGCGGCTAATGACGGGAGGGTAAGTAGAGCCCGGTGATTGCACCTGAGGTCGATTATCGAAGAAGGGAACTTCTCGGAGAAGTGTAAATTGCGTCTCAAGCGAACTTCGGAGACCCCCAATAGCCGACGACAATGCCTCAATTGACCTGGTGAGGCGTCTGTCGAGTGGGTACACAGACTCGTGGCCGAGAAAGTAATGCTCAAACTTGGCCTCCCGAAGGGTCGAGTTTACCTTGGCGTAGGCACTGTTGTAGCGAGCAGAAACACGATTGTATTCACCTGACCAGAGCTCATCTTCTGTTCCGCTCAGAAAGCCTTTTGTAATGGAGGACAGCTTGTCACCCATCGAGGCTGTTGCTGTCATGATAGACTTTCGGACAACACGGCGTGCCGAGACCTTAAAGACGAGGACGTTGACGGCAAGAGTCGTGGTGATTCCGACAAGGAGCATCTTCAAGACCTGTACAATCTTGTCATCATCGAAGTATCCTCCGTGAACTGATTCCTCCTTGGTGATGACCGAGATGATGGCAATGGACGTGAGCGTGCAGCCAACGTTGACTAGAGGGCTATTGAGTTTCTGCTTGACCCATCCAACAAAACCAAGACCGGCTCCGATACAGACGACCAATATGAGAACATGCGCCGCAGCTGGTATGCCCAGTTGGGCTCGCATGGCAATGGCTATGCCCATAGATAATAGAGAAACGAGCTCGGCGTAGAACACTGCGACAACCGCAATGACAATGGCCTCGAGCATTGATCCTACTGTTCTGGCAGGGTGAAAATAGACCGTAATGGTAGCTGTGATATGTTTACCGTCTCTGTTACCGAGGAACCTGGAGAGTGGTGGGAAGAAGGTGCCCAAACTGCCGAGAATATAGGCCAATGTACATTTGATAACGCCATGGCCCTCTTCAGTATGTAGCCAGGCCCATGCTAGAATAATGGCGGTCTTGACGTTGTGTACGAGGATGCGCAAGCGGTCTCTGTTGCTTTCAGCCAAATCGAATGATTGATAGGGCGAATCATTGCTAGGAGGAGCGTTTGTCGAAGTGCGCAAAGTCAACTCTTGTCTCGAGCGTTCGCCGGTTCTTGGGATGATAAAGGTACCATTCCGGATTTTCTGTCGGTGAGATTAGTCTTTGGCGGTTCAAGCACCTTGATTAAGGTAGAGAGGGTAGAGCTTTGAGCTTCTTGGACGTATCCATACCACGCGCTTTGTTTTTGAGGGAAGTTTGGGTGGCCACGCGGCCGTGGAAGGATTTGTAGAGGAGCTCATGGTTTGCTTGGGTCGTCGTCCTTGTTATGCCAATAGTGAGTTCCAGCGCGTTTCATTCTCTCGAGATCTAGAGCTCCATGAAAGAAGCGGAACGATGAAGGAATGGACGGGGTTTGTTTATGATGGCGCTGCAAGACAAAGCGCGAGACACCGCACGGGGATATTGGTTGGCGCCGGTACTGGGAGTGGGTGTTTGTTTGAATAGATAGATTAGCAGTAGACAAGACAATCCAGGCAATGGAGGTGCATTGATTGAGTTTTTGTCTCTCTCTAACATGACGCTGATGGAAGTTGATCCCTGCACTGCTTCAAGGAGCTTGAGTGGGGTTCGAGGCCTTGGAAGGGTCTAACACAGGTAAGCTTGACCAGGGTAAATGTGCCCATTTAGCCTCAGGTACCGCCCTGCCGACAGGGTCTTTGGAAACTGCTAGAGCTCTGAGCTCTGAGCTACCTACCTAGGACTGAAGCCTATACCTCCGGTGTGGTTGGCTGTTGGGCTGTGTTTTTCCGCGCATCTGTGATGGCCCAGTCAATTTATATTCAGCTCCACCAACAGAAGCAGAACGAATTTGAACGATGACAGATGGCAAGGCCGATGCAACCTGAATGGATTATATGGCTCGATGTCATGATATTTCCTAGGAGTTATCCAACTCAATAATTGTCATGAACATTTGTTTACTCTTCTATACTATGCCCAAAGCTAGATGATCTAACATCTGTTCCCAGCAGCTGAGTCCTCTTCTTAACCATGCAGTGCAGTTGTGGTCTAAGTTTTGTGCTATGAAGAAAAACCCCACATCGACATCTACACAATCTCGTCAGAAATTACACTGACATTAGGCAAGCTTAGTCGGGCTTCAACATATTCAAACCTCTGCCATGAATCTCCCAGTCCTCAATCTTGATCAAGGCCCTGTGCGCCACCCAGATTGCTGTCTCAACCTATCATCAAAATCACTACAGCTCCTTGTGCAGACCTTCTCCTGCAACAACCCTGTCAATGCCAATACCACCGCACAGACTGTCCTGTCTATTGGTAGCGGATCGGGGCTTCTGGAAGCTCTTGTCAACGATTATATCCAGTCCCACCGTTCTACTGGCAACTCACAAGGTGTGCCTCTTGGCGTTGAGGGTGTAGAAGTACAGCAGTTCAGTTGGAAGGATTCTATCAACAAATACCTTCCTGAGCAGTCCATTTTTATGGTGAACGGGACTTGGGCCGTTGTTTCAAGGCTCCAGGACGCCGATGTCTCTGGTCTACTATTTGTATACCCTCGACAACCTAGTCTCGTCTCCGAGTATATCAAGGCTGTGGTTGAGCAAGATTTGACAGTCAAGACGGCTATCTGGTTAGGTCCAATGGCTGATTGGGCTGAGTTCGAGTCGTGCTTCAATCCACAACCGGCGGAGAGCTGCTCATCCTTCAAGATTGATGCTATATCCAAAGGTTCTGGTGCAGGACTTGGCGATTATGAGATGATGGTTACTCTAAGGAGATGACTTATTGACTTAATGACTACATCACATCCTCCAGTTCTTGAGCACTGCGTTCTTTAATTATCGATCACAAGAAACAAAAAAGAGATACCTGGGTGTCTATCACCAAGAAGTGGAGGATATTCTCATCCGTGCCTACAGTTTCTTTGAACCATGGATGATCCTATACAGTATATAAAGCACGAGCGGAAAACAGGAAAATGGAGTCATGAGAAAAAGAAAAAGAAAAAGAAATCAATGGGAAAACTCACCAAGAAAGTCCATATTGCAGCTTAAGGAATAGCTCAGCCGGCAGATGAGCCAAATTGCCCTTCCGAGTCACTCATGTCCCCACCCACAATCCGTAGGCGTCATCATGTTGAGTCAATAATACCTAAGCCTAGGCTTGACCAACAGTATACATCCAATCCTCATGGACAGTGTCTTTGCATGAATTTCGACAACAGGTTCAACTGAGAAACCCCATTGATTCTGTTTCGTTATTGCAGGTTTACCTTTTTTTTTTCCTCTTCACTTTCAAAATCTAGCCTGTTCAACGCTGTCGATGCGCCCTTTCCTGTCCGCCATGGCATCCTCAACTCGTAGACGATTCATACCTCTAAAGAAGGGTAATCATGACTTACCCCAGGGCACGCAGGCACTTCGAGGTGTCGTTTTCGACATGGATGGTACTTTATGGTGAGCTCGTCTTTTCATTTTGCAAATGTCATTGTCATCATCATGAGTCCGGACAGTCTTCATTCATACCCTATACCACGGGTTGGGAACTTTCTCGCTCTTCAATATGAACTGTAAAATGTATAAAGGATAGAAATGCGGATTGAAAAACAAACAAGTTATAAGAACTAATGTTCCTAATTCGATGGCGTAATAAACTACTGTGTCTTTACAACTAACTTATATCAGTCAGCCTCAAACCTACATGTTCAAGCAAATGAGAGACGCAGTCGGCATCCCCAAAACATCAGACATCCTAGAACACATCGACGCTCTTCCCAAGGACCAACAGGACACCGCCCTCGAGTCCATCCGTGCCATCGAGCGCCAGGCCATGGGCTCACAGACCCCCCAGCCAGGCCTCATGACCCTCATGGCATACCTCGACGCAAACTCCATCCCCAAGGCCATCTGCACCCGCAACTTTGACGTCCCCGTCCGCAACCTTCTCGAGAAATTCCTCGACGGCTCACCTTTCCATCCCGTCATCACGCGCGACTTCAAACCGCCCAAGCCAGATCCCGCGGGCATCTTGCACATTGCTCAGGATTGGGGTCTGAAGGATGAGGATGGAAAGGGAGATGCGAGTGGACTTATCATGGTGGGAGACTCTATCGATGATATGACGGCGGGAAGAAAGGCCGGGGCGGCAACGGTCTTGTTGGTGAATGACGTGAACAAGGAGCTGGCCGAGCATGAGCACACCGATTTGGTCATCCGGACGTTGGATGAGTTGGTCGACATACTGGAAAACGGGTTTGTTGGAAGAGAGATCAAGACCGAGTAGTCCAGTCTACTCTAAGCATCAACAGCACAAAAGAACAAAGGACATCATATGAATTCCACACATCAGATGAGAGTAACCCTTCCAAGTTCTGTTGCTCAACCGCATACTCATTTTATCTATCTTTCCTACACAGATGAAGCCATGTCAAGATAAGCCGTGTGACGAGCATGTCGTTGAGTGTGACTGCGCTAGCTGGCACACTGTAAGAGAATTCTGTGTGCAACCATCTCAGTAGCCGCTATTATACCCCTTGAAAGAGAACAGAACACAAAATATCAAAACATGGCGCCGGTATATGCTAAATGAATATCAAGGGCTTAAGCCACTTGTTCAACAAGACGTGTGCTGTAGCGTAGTAAAATGGATCGCGATGCGTGAAACTTTGGCTTTTACTTTCTCTCTCTCCCCCCTTCTCCTCAACCGCTTCTCTCACTCAAAAATAGCCAGTGCCTGAGGACCTTGAAGCTACCTTTACAAGTCATATCGGGGGTTTGGTGGCAGTCCAAATGTGGCCTGTCTTCGGTTCTCCCTCCGCATGTCGTCGGGGGTTTGTTTCCGGGGAGGTGGAGGAGGAAGGGGACCGCCAGGAGGGGCAGGTCGTACAGGAAGACTGAATGTAGAGCCTCCAGCACTCGAGGGGCCTGCACTCTCAGGGTAGCCAGGTACCTTGGGGATAGAATTTGTTCGAGAGCCGAGACCAGGGTGAGCTGATGCGGAGGGTCGGCCTGAGCCGTACCCATTACGAGGGGGAGAACGGCTCTGGATGGAAGGCTGTTCACGTTCTCGAGGGGAGATGATACCGGCTCCGGCAATAGGGATTTCCCCTGATGTAGGTGTGTGGTTTCCTTTCTCTTCGGGCTGTGACTGGAAGGTGGGGGAATCGCTAGAGCGAAGAAGGTCCTGTGTCGAGGGTGAAAGCTGAGGGGCTAGGTGTGACTTGCGGTTATCTCGTTCCATCAGTCCCACAGCCCATTCCCTGAGATCGACTGGTGTTCGCTTTGCAGCCTGCACAAATGAATCGCGGTCCTGGGGCGGTTAGCTGTGATCAACAAGCATCAGTTGGAGAAAAAAAAAGACTTACAAATAATTCCTGCGGGGTTGGTCGACGCTCAGGCTCCTTGTACAGACACTTCTGGATCATGTCATCCAAGATGCTTGGGAAAGCATCACTCTTGGGCAGCCTGGGTGCAGGTTCATGGACAATTTGCTGCAGAAGATCCAGGATACCAGCAGGAGCAAAGTCGCCGTCCGACACCTGTTCGCTAGCTGCAAATGGGAACTTTCCAATGGCAAGTTCCATGATGCTCAGGCCAAAGCTCCACACATCGGATTTGACTGTGTACTTCTCACCCTGGATTCGTTCAGGGGCCATGTATGTTGAGGTGCCAACAAAGGTATCGGCGATAGAGTTGATGAGCTCGCCCGAAACACCAAAATCACATAGCTTGATGTGTCCTCGAGAGTTGACCAGGATGTTCGAAGGTTTAATATCTCGATGCATGATGTGGTGTTTTGTGTAGAGGTACGTCAAACCGCCTAGAGTAGCCTCCGCAATTTTGCCCAGGACATCTACACGGATAGGTCCAGACACTTTGGACACGAAATCGAGAGAACTGAGCCAGATTAGCACCTGTTGTCCCGGGTCTTTGAACCACATCAGAGGACTTACCCAACATCCATATACTCCATGCACATAATGACATCGTTGTTCGGATTCAAGAATGCACCATAAAAATTGACGATGTAGTCCGAATTGCAACCGTGCATAATCTGCAGCTCTCGAACAATCCGCTTTCGCATTTCTCTTTTGGCCTCTACATGAATCACCTAATAGTGGTCAATACCAGAAGGGAAAAAGACAAGTGCGCAACGTACCTTGCGAGCCATGACGGTACCCGTTGTAAGATGTCGAACTTTGCTGACAGTGCCACCGTTACCGGAGCCGAGCTCCTTGACGATTTCGAGATCATCTGGTCTCAAGTCCAACTTGTACTCGATCCCGATCTCCAACTGGCCATCTTTGCCTGGGTCTTCCTTACCCGCATCGTAGCTGTATTGGGCGTTCTCGGCGGTGGGGGGAGGTTTGGGTGCCGCAGCCTTGAGAGCGAGACCCTTGACATTTTTGCGCTTCATAGAGCGCGGAGCAAAGGCGTCGGCCATGGCGGGAGATGTAGTAAATGCCGATTCCTGGAGGGCTTAAGACCAGGCGTCTCTGGCACGGAGATTTAGATGAGCGGCAAAGCTGTTGAAGATGATCTATGAATTAGACCAGAATGTTGGTGAACCGGTGATTTTGATAGCGATGGCGGGGATGGTCACCCAAGCCGCTGCCGTAATAGTTCTTGTCTAAGTCAAACGACGCGGAGTTCAGACAAGTAAGTGAAGTGTGATGTGGAGCGAGATGGCGCACGCAATTATGATGATCGGGTCGTAATCGGAGGAACCGAAGGAACGTGGTGTCGATGAAGACGAAGGTGACTGTCGTTGGTTTGAAGATCGAGCAAGTAAAAAAGATCAAAGGCAGGAGAAGATAGAGACGGCTGATGGATTATAGCAATACGAGGGAACAAGGGGTTTATCAGAACTAGGTTGATGAGTGGCTCTGACGTTGTAGTTGGGTCAAAGCGTCGCTGTAGATTGCACGGGGGCTCATAAAGAGACAAAAAAAGATGGATTGGTCGTTTAAGATCAGTCTCAGGTCTCAGTCTATCACGGATGGTAGTTAGGCGCGGACGACCTAGGGCGGGGTTCAGACGTGACGGGAGTGGCTGGAGTTGCGCTGAGAGAAGTTGGAGGCGCAACGAGTTAAAAAGCTCGACAAAGGAGAAGTGAGTTTTGGTGCATTTGATTCACTGTTGACTGGACTGGGTTTGCAAGGTGCTGTATATGTAGGTACCGATATCAGGTAATTTCTTGGAGAGGGACCCAAGGGGAACGGGGAGAGGGCAGAAAAAGGAGGCAACATTTATTTAATCAATCACAATAAAGAGGAGTCCTTTCAAGGGATCACATGGAAAGAGCCGGATTACCCTCCTCGATACAGTAACATGGGTTGAGGGTCTTCCTCCCTTTTGGGCACATTTTTTCCTCTGTCATAAAATTACAGAGCAAGCGCAGTATTGTAGCCCACCATAGAATGCAGGTAATAGTGACAATCGCTAGTGGGGCCCAATCCGAGCCAGAACACGGCTGGAATCCAGGCATAGAATTTCCCTGTCCGTAAATACGCGGAGTAATCACTGGTTTACCTACCATAGGTACTAAGGTAGTAGCCGCTACTATCTGAGTGATGAATAAATTAAGGCCAAAGAACATGTCAGTCATTCTACGAGAAGGACGTGGATGCCAGATCCGACTTAGACAAACGACTTAATTCCAGGGATAATGTGAGACGAGATGGTCCACGCTTGGGGCTAATTGTTGTGGTTGCAAAGGATTGAGACAAAGAAGCCACACCGACGAGCCTGGAGTAATTTACTTGATACACCAATATGTAGTACTATTGGGTGGGTTGCAACAGCGTGCATTGATAAGTTACTGGATTGTCATATATCCCACCCTTAGGTTGTGCTAATGGAATTACTGAGCATTGCATCTATCGAACGCATCTGGTCGTCATTTATTATTCATTTGGTATAAAGAGGGCTCCTTCAGGATGGTCCATTCAAGGAAGTTACCATGATCACCCATTACGCAATAGCTAGGAGGTTGACGATCAAAGTACGGACTGTTCATCCGCTGGATGATGTTTTTACTCACTAGTCGTATCTAACCAATACTTGTGGTTGTCTATCAGCGTATCGTGTCTCCAAATGAGTATCATATGGATGATTATCACGAGGCACAAGTTTGTGTCAAGAGATAGAGATGACTAATACCAAGCGAACCAGTCTTGCCATTATTCTCCAATGGCCGTACTGTTCAAGTTATCGTTCAGAAAAATATCCACGGATGATAGATGGATATTGAAACCAGACGAATTCAATGTACGGTACCTACCTACCTGGGAAGACACAAAAGCTTATGTAATAGGACAAGAGCTTTCACCCGGCTACGCAATTTGTATTATCCGCCTCCCCCCTGCCCATCGCGACGAGGCTGGACGTGTAGGACCAAGCAGTGCTAAAAAATCCTAAAAAACATCATACGCAAACATCTTATGGGTGTTACTGCCCATCATTAATCATCTTCCTCTTCTCATTGTTATTGCTTCTTCCAAAGACAAGTTCTGGTCAATCCCATCCTTCAAGAACAAAAATCCTAACATCCACCTACACTACACGTTTTGAGCTCCACGAGAGCTTCGCGAAACGCAAACATGAGCAACGCCATGCGCGATCTCATCCAGGGAGAGGCCGAACTCGACGACGAGGAGGATGACGAGTCTTTTGATGAAGAGGCCGGCGAAGAGAGACCAAGAAGGCCCCGAGTTGAAGATTCCAGCGAAGAAGAAGAAGACGATGATGACGAAGAAGCAGCGCGTGCAGTTAGTTTTTCATGCAGTCCCTCCGACTTGCGCTCTATTCGCTAACCAGTTCATCTTCTAGGTTCGCGAGGGATTTATCGTTGACGAGGATGAGGACGAAGAGGAGGCAGAAGAATCTGATGCCGATGTGCGCCCCGTCGTGAAGAGAAAGCGAGAACACCGCGATCGCGAAGAGGAAGCACAGCTCGACGACGAAGATTTGGAACTCATTGGCGAACAATTTGGTGAGCGACCGAAACCTCAAACTCAGGTAAATAAGATTTGATGCATTTAGCCAAGAAATTCTCCCGCCCATACTAATCCTACATCTAGTCCCAGTTCAAGCGACTCAAGCGCGGCCACCGCGGCGACGACGAAGATCGAGGATACAAGAAGGGCGGTCTTGAAGATATTTTCTCAGATGCAGAAGAGGAGGCGCCCGACCCACGATACGCTAGATCTAACTATCGCTCTCAAGCGGACGAGTTCGACGATTTTATCGAAGAGGACTACCCCGAAGATGAAGATGCCCGACTACAGAAGCTTGAAGACCTCGAAGTCGCCCGGCCCACCGGTCGCGGTATGGGTGGCGTTGTCGACACGACCGGACTGGACAAGGATGCTCTCGATGACATGGAGGCCATCTTTGGAAATGGCGAAGACTACGACTGGGCCCTGCAAATGGAGGAGGAAGAGGAGGACCGCGAGCGAGAGGAGCAGACCATCGAACTCAAGGACGTGTTTGAACCTTCGCAACTGAAGGAGAAGCTTCTCACCGACGAAGATAACGAGATTCGCTTCACCGACGAACCTGAACGATTTCAGATCGAGCGCAAAGCCTTCAAGAACCTGCAGCTCACGGCTGAGCAATTTCGAGAGGAGGCTCGTTGGATCACAAACCACTTGTGGCCCAAGAAAGGTCTCGCTCCAGATCTGCAAGGTCCTTTTGGCAAGGCTGTTGGCAAGGTTCTGGAATTCTTCATTGTGGATGAAGTCGAGGTTCCATACGTTTTCCAGCATCGCAAAGACTATCTTCTACATACGCGAAAAACACGAAACCCGAACCGTGATGACCCCGAAGCTCCCGAATATATCATCAGCGCCGAGAAGCTGCTGAACCAGGACGACCTATGGCGGATTTTGGAACTCGATATTAAGTTCCGCTCATTTGTTGATAAGCGAAACTCGTTGGAGAAGACGGTTGAGAACCTCAAATCATTCGAGATCCGGGACGAAATTCTTGAAGAGATGATTCCAGAGGCCACCACCATGGAAGAGCTCCAGGACCTCCAGGATTATCTGCAATTCCAGTATAGCCCACAGCTCAAAGAACTTGCTGCTATGGCTGGTAACGTATCACAAGTGAAACGTCCGGGTTCAAAATCAACACTCCTAGAGCGCGTGCGCCAAGGCAAAGCTTACAACTTTGTTCGAGCATATGGTATCACAGCAGACCAGCTAGCTAAGAACGCCCTTCGGCAGGGTAAGAAGATCTCGCCAGATGACGACGCACAGTACCCCATGGATCTTGCCGACAGCTTAATCGACGACAACTTTAGCACGGGTGACCAGGTTATCAATGCGGCTCGTCAAATGTACTTGGAAGAGCTGATTGCCAGCCCACGTATGCGCAAGCACTTTAGAAACTCATACTATCAAGCAGCAGAAATCAGTTGTCGACGAACAGAAAAGGGCCTACGCAGGATCGACGATAGTCATCCTTACTACGAGATCAAATACCTCCAGAATCAGGCAATCGCCGATCTCGTTCACCAGCCCGAGGTTTTCTTGAAGATGATGAAGGCCGAAGAAGAAGGCCTTGTTGAGATCAAGCTGGCCATGCCCCCTCGATACGAGTTCCGCCGGCAGTTGTATCAAGAGTTTGAGTCCGAGAACTTCAGCGACCGTGCTGAGCAATGGCGAGAGGAACGTAAGAAGGTGCTGGATCTTGCGTACCCCAGACTGGAGAGAATCATTGCCAAGAACGTCAAGGAGGTTATCCGCACTTTCTGCCAGGACGAGATTCTCAAGACTTGTCGAGAAGAATATGCCAAGCGATTGGATCAGGCTCCTTACAAACCAAAGGGCATGATCTTGGGAACCACCCCACGTGTTCTTGTTCTCTCTAATGGCATGGGCGATCCTGCTCGTGAGCCCGTCTGCTGGGCTTGGGTGGAGGAAGACGGCAAAATGATCGAACAAGGCAAATTCACCAATCTCGGTCGAGATGAGAGACAACGAGAAGAATTCGTGGAACTGGTCAACCGCCGTCACCCCGATGTAATCGGTGTCAGTGGTTGGTCTGCCAGTACCCACAAACTCATTCGTGATCTTGAGGCTCTGATCAGCGAGAAGGGTCTCATGGGTCCCGAATTTGAGGATCCCGATACCGCCGATTACCGTACAGAGCTCCTAGAGGTTGTTGTCGTCAATGATGAGGTCGCCCGCCTGTACAAGGACAGCCCTCGAGCCCTTGCAGAGCACCCAAGCGTTAGCCCTGTCACGAGGTACTGTGTTGCACTTGCGCGATACATGCAGAACCCAATGAAGGAGTATGCCGCTCTTGGCAAGGATGTCACCTCTCTCTCTTATCACCCCTGTCAGAACCTGTTGCCGGCCGAGAAGTTAGCCAAGTATCTCGACTCGGCCATGGTCGACATGGTCAACCTCTGTGGTGTTGACATCAACGAGGTCATGGTAGACACCTACGTGGCAAACCTTTTGCCCTATGTGTCTGGTCTAGGCCCGCGTAAAGCTACGAGTGTGATAAAAGCCATCAACGCCAACGGGGGTGCAGTCAATACGAGAGACGAGCTGGTTGGTGACCCTGACAGCGGCAAGCTTCCCGTTGTTGGCCCTAGAGTGTGGAACAACTGTGCCAGTTTCCTGTACATCGAGTACGACGCTACCAACCCGGCTTCTGATCCCCTGGACAACACGCGTGTGCATCCTGAGGATTATGAACTTGGTCGGAAAATGGCAGCTGATGCGCTTGAGCTTGATGAGGAGGATGTCAAGGCTGAGACAGACGAGAACGGTCCTGGCGCCATTGTCCGTAAACTGTTCAAGCAGGAGGAGCAGGACAAGGTCAACGAACTGGTTCTGGAAGAGTACGCCGAGCAGCTTGAGAGGAACTACAGTCAACGCAAGAGAGCAACGCTTGAGACGATTCGAGCCGAGCTTCAGGCTCCATACGAAGAGTTGAGGAGGAACTTTGCTCTCCTGTCCGTCTCTGAGATTTTCACCATCTTTACGGGTGAGACCAAGAATACGCTATGTGACGGCATGATCCTCCCCGTCAACGTGCGGGTTGTCAAAGATGACTTTGCCATTGTCAAGCTTGACTGTGGCATTGAGGGCAGAGTTGAAGCTCACGAGGTTAACCAGCGTGGCTCAATCAAGGACGTGCTTAGCGTGGGCCAGACAGTCCAGGCCAAGATCCTCGACATCAATTACAAGGACTTTGTGGCCAAGATGACGATGCGAGAGGAGTCTCTCAAGATTCCTTACAAGCGACCTATCAACTATGGCCGTGACGGATGGGATTATGCCCTCGAGGCAGCGGACAAAGAGGAGCTGCGAGAGAAGGATAAGACCACAGGCCGCACACAACGTGTGGTCAAGCACCCCAACTTCAAGCCCTTCAACGGCCTCCAGGCGGAAGAGTTCCTGGGATCACAACCACCTGGTGCGGTCATTATCCGTCCATCGTCCAAGGGTAATGACCATCTAGCAGTTACCTGGAAGGTCGCGGATGGTGTCTACCAACACATCGACGTGCTTGAGATGCAGAAGGAGACAGAGTTCTCGGTAGGCAAGCTTCTCCGCGTCGGTGGCAAGTACACGTACAGCGATCTGGACGAGTTGATCGTGGAGCATGTCAAGGCCATGGCGCGAAAGGTGGAGGAGATGATGCGCAACGACAAGTACCAGAACCGATCTCGGGCAGAGACAGGTGAGTCTATTATTAACACTGTTTTACGAGAACAAAACGAATGATTCTAACAACGGCTTGCAGAGAAATGGCTCACAACATATATCGATGCCAACCCGAACCAGTCAGCGTATGCCTTCTGCATCGATACTAAGCATCCCGGGTACTTTTATCTATGCTTCAAGGCCAGCAGAACGGCCAAGGTGATTGCCCTGCCGGTTCGAGCCATCCCACAAGGTTTCGAGCTCAAGGGATATCAGTACCCAGATATGCGCGCTCTGTGCAACGGTTTCAAGTTACGATTTCCAAATGAGTTTTCCAAGATGGGACGAAGGTGAAGGAAGGGAGAGGTATTGGACACATAGTTGACTACAAGGAGAAAAGAAAAGACGAGGGGGGGAGGGAGACGATTGTTCGAATAGGGAGACTATTTCGGGGATGAAGAAAGGGGTTGCATGTACAAATCTTGTTTCTTATTATGGCGGCGTAGGGAATTCGTATTCGATTATTGGAGAGGTGGTTATCATAGACAGCAGAGGTGGAGGTAGAAAAATGAAACCGAACGAGATTAATTGACATACTGACATGATATCAACTATGATTCATTTACGGTGAAGGGTGAAGCATGATAGAGACGGGACTTGACGATATGATAGTTTGTTGCTGGGTAACTGGTACTAATACATACCGTATTATGTACGAGGATACTCGTCCTCGTCCTCTTGGACAGATACCTGATGGCTTGTCCCGTTGATTCGTAGGCCCTCAAGGGTGACTCAAAACATGTCATGGAGCCAGGAATCTTGGAGAAGGTTCCATGATGAGGTATCATGACATGTGTTCATTACTGTGATTGATCTTGGGGGAAAACCATTACGTAGCATCGTGAGTCTTAGACATATTTTATTTTAACCCCGGTATTTTAAAAAATGACAGCTTGTCCAGATTACCATGTATGGTAACGAGTTGTTCAAGTAGAAAGTTCCGGGGCTTGGTAGTAAAGATGGATCATGAGGACCCTGAGCGAGGCCCACTCCAGATGGTGTTTACTCTGGAATTTCTGTTGGGGCGGATGTCATAGTACATAGTACACACTACCGATATACTGTAGAAACCCAAGTACGTGTATACTAATAGTTATCTAGGTGGCGATAGTTGACCGGCTTCAAGCACTTTCTAAAGGGAAGAAGAATAGGCGAATTGAGTTTCAATTGCGTAGACAGATTTCGTCTTTTGCATCTCTGACCGCCGAATCGGCCAACCTGCTGATCAGAAACAAGAGCTCCGTAGAACCATGATGAAAGTGGGATGATGAAGGTGGAAGGCGGAAAACAGTACCGGTAGTCATGTGGCATACGCAGCGCTTAGGTGGACCCCCCTTTTGTTTCGCTCCTGCTTTTCGATGTGTAGTACTCTGGTACAGCTGAGTCAGGTTTGCGGCATCGGAGGTTCTTGGATTAAAGATGTATTGGACGTAAAGAAAAGTTGTGGTCGTGGAAGGTTTGTTAGTCAAGATTGAATTTCATCATTTTGATTCATTAGGTAGTCGCGGTGATTATGTAGGCTAGGAGAGTTTTACCAGTGACTGCAGTGACTGGTAGAACAGGTTCTGCTTCTGTGATGGATTCGTACTGTACTTGTACTGGCTGCTCTACAAGCAGTAGTAGGTAACGTACCTACCTACCTGGGTAGATAGGTTTGGTGGCAGTTCCGATGGTTATTTTTCTTGCATTGCTCTCATCAGATATTCTGGGCTTTACTTCCCATATTTCTATGTACTGTCATATCAATTCAACTCTCTACAGTACTTCAATCACCTCATGATGTCGGCACACACAGAGGTATCTGAATTGCAATGTACCCCAGACCCCCGCAATTCCTTCATGACTTTACCGTGCCAGAGCTTTACCACAAAGAGGTAGTTAGTGTCAGTCTACAGAGACACTTCTCAGCCGCCGCCGCCGCCGAACGCCGATAAAGCTCACCCCAGCTACCCCTGTCAGTAGGTAGTGCTATCTGTCTTGGAAGTTGCTCGAGTGAGCTCCGAGTCCCTGACAGTGCTGCAAAGTCAACTCAGGGACGTTGTACTTCTTTACTTTTTTCTTTCTTCTTGATTTCTTTTGTATTCGTTTTCGTATCCTGGTAACATTCATTTCATGTTAATGACGATTCCAATTGACCTTGGTAAAGGAGAGAAGAAAGAGAAAAAAAAAAAAAAAAAAAAAAAAAAAAAAAAAAAAAAAAAAAAAAAAAAAAAAAAAAGGGGTGGTGGGTGGGCAAGGACCCTGCGTTTGTGGATGGATCTTGGTGAGCTTCTCATGAGGACCCCAAGCACTGTCGCCCAGCGGAGTACGAATCCAAGATTAGAAGTCAAGTGTCATGGAAGCTACTAGAGAGGACAGCAATACATGTTGAAGAATCTAGACGTGATTCTACCCTGCCTTGTCATGACGGGGATTGCCTAGAGCCGTGAAGAACCCCTAGATTTGACTGTGGTACCGTACCAGTGACTGTCTATCGATCTCAAGCTGTATCAATCGTTATGTGAGATCCGATGGAACTCTAATCATAGCAATGGTATGAGAAAATAGATGAGCTGAATTGGATGATATGTTTCATCATATTGACCATCTATTTACTTGTTATCATACGGCACTCTCCCTCCAAGAGCAAAAGCAACGTGCTTGAGGAGCACTGATTCGTAATGTGATCTTCAGTTTAGCAAGTCTACCAGGCTACTCTAGCTCATACACCATAGCCCCCCTCCAAAGACGCATCTCTTGCCATATCGTACTGTACCTACCGTACTGAATGACTGATGTGAGCACGTTTGATGGAGATATTCGGTCGGCGGCTGCTTGCGTCAAGGTCACGCGAGAAGTTGTACACGATGGGGCATGTGGATATCCACTGTTCCAGACCCGCTTATTGGGTCACCCTCATGCCTCTTGCCTGGTCTTGCCTAGACGCTACTAGGGAGCTACCCGTACCGCAGCAGGAAGTGGGGGAATTGACCCGGTAGCCTGTAGGTACAGCACTGTACATCGATTGCGACTGGGGGTGGCTTCGTCACTCAAGTCCCCATCATGTTCATCATGTGTTGGAAACATGAGCTATGGCGATGTGAGCAGATTGAGCTCTTCTCTTTTCCATCAGAATCCTCAGTTCAATGGGAACAAGGCGGGGCTAATTGATGACTCCTCACACAGAATGGCCCCTTTCCATGAGGAATTGGAACCTTCCGAGAACGGGGAGGGACTTGTTGTGTCATTTTGCTGCTAAGTTTAGGGAAAGAATACAGTGAAGGGTGGGGATGGGAAAGAACCAAGGGTACCGGTACTGTACTGCACCGTAGGTAGGTTGAGCAGGAGCAGAGAGAACAGAACGGGCTGGGTATGAGCTGATTGGACGCCAGGTGATGCCATATCGCATCGTCTCTCGCGTGACACCCGGGAGATATAAAGCTCCCCTTCCCTGGCCATCAACACGACTCAGAATCAATTCTCCCAACAGATTACTTAGACATCTTTGAAGTTCTTATACAATTCGACTCTCTCGCACTTTTCACCCTCGACGACAATTCAATCAAGAAACGGACTTTGTTCGTAAAAAGATCAGCCAAATCCTTCATACACTGAGCAACAGCACCTACACACATACGACCTACGTCTGAGACGATCCTCATCAACCAACTTACTACCACGATCAGCACAGATCCAACCCCTCATAACTGTACTTGACCACGTGCAACAAGTACCTGACATAAACATCACCCCCGTTCTCCATCTCTCATCTCATTCTTCCTTCAACTTCTGAAAGCACATCCAATTCATCTTCAGCTCTTCAACAATTTCAACTGCCTACAACATCACCACACCCTTTCTTCCATACCAACTAGACCAAACACAAACCACAACAAAAGTAAGTTTTAGCTCCCCCTTTCTCTTGTTCCCGTCCCCCCCGCCTCCCGCCCGTTGTCTCTTTTCCGTCGCATTCATACTTGGCGGATACAAGAATCCGGGGCACGGAGTACATGGCTCAACACCCCGCATCGCTACTCGACCTCCTGCGCCGGCTGAGACTGTTCTCTCATGTTTCTGCTTCTTTTTGTACTCCGTACAAATAAGAATGAGAGGGGATTCCTGCCGGTGACGTTTGGCTCTGCTCTTCTACAAAAGCCATCCCGTGCCCCTTTCTTAACATCTCATACACTACAACCCCTCGTTCTCACTTACTATCATCCATCAACTTGTTGCATTCCATCAACATCATCACCAAACCTCACCCCATTCATCACGAAATCATCAATCACCCCATCACCAGTCAGCTCTGTCCACTTGTTACCCTCGTATGAGCATCGTGACTAACAAATATTCTCTTTAGTGACTCGCTCCCACAAGGCCAACGACCGTGACCACAAGGGTCTTGCTGAGGGGACTGCTGCCCCTACTGAGCATCTCCCTCGCTTCTTTGCCAAGTCAGGTTTTATCGACGCCGATCCCAAGAAGGTCAAGAAGGACGGGTTTGGCCGAGGCAACTGGTATGTCTTCTCTCACTCAAATCAACTTGAAACCCATTTTATTCTAACGCATGACAGGGGTAACTTCAGTGACGACATTAACGACGAGGAATTCAAATTTACCAAGCCCCGCCGTCGTTCCAACAGCAGTAGCTTCTCTCACCACGTCTCCGACCTCAAGACCAAGTTCGAGGTTAATGAGCAGGAGCCTGTTTTTGAGGAGAGCCTCCACGGCCCTCAGGAGGAGGAGAACGACAACCTCTCCAAGACGGATTCTTCCGAGAGTGGCCGTTCCTCCTCCTAAACCCAACGACTTACCACATCCTCTCTGAGAGGTTGGTAGTCATGCTTGCTCGTCGTATACGTCAACGGCTGCAATGTTTTTATAAAGGGTCCCAACTACATGTATTAAGATATTTTGCTCATTGACGGAAGGGGGTATGATTTTTTTGCAAGCACGAAATGACACGATATGAATTGAAACGAAACAAACAAACAAACATGTACACCTTTTGACAATGGAAGGACATGTGTACTGAAGAAGGGACAAGATATTTGAAGGTGGATATGGCTTCATAGAAGCTGAGTTTGGAGCGAGTTGATGGACCCTCATGGCTATTTGCGTATTGAACGCTCAACCGACTTCTTATCGCCGCCCATGAACGGCAAGGATGTATTAATGTATATCATCACCTTCATCAATAACAAATGATTACGGCCATCATAGCCTGCATGGTTGTTGCATTGACATTAAATCGTCTAGTATTACGCTGTGATGTGATTGTGTTATGTCTACCTATTATGTCGTTATGATTAAGATTCTATCATGAGCTGACATTGCAATCGATCTCGCCCTCAACAATTCGGTCTTCGAACTAACATACCCCGCTCCCTAAACCATACCAGTGCTCAGAATTCCACTCTACGAACGGCGATCTTTTTTTTTTTTTTTTTTGCTATTCCTATTAGCATAACTTGAGAGATCCTGTCTCCTTGCCTCATTTACACTTCGGAAGACACGGGTATCGAGTTTTGAAGCTAACGGAGTATCTTTTTCAGCGGACATCAAGGTCTGCACTGTTTGCTGTTTCCTGATTCCTATTTGTGTTAAATGCAAACATAACCGTGATATCCCTACTCACTCCCCCTCTATCATACTCATCTCCAACTCTGTCATGTCGTTTCCTCTTTTTTTCGCATTCCTTATCGCTATCTACGCTGTAGATATCGGGGACATGTAAGTTCCAAGTGGAGACCACCTCCTCTGACTTGCATCTCAAGCGCGGAAGAAGACCCACAGGCCTGCACTCCACTGAAAGAGGGGAACAATGACGATAGAAATGAGTGGGGACGAAGGCCATTGAGAATATGCTGACGAGGCTGATAGGAGCCCATGACAAGGCTGATGCAGAGAAGTGGTCTGTGCGCAGATGGGTTTTGTGGTATGGGAAATTTCCATATGTTGGTGATGGTTTCAAGATAGCATATGTGAACGAACTATATCACCACGACCTCGTCTATTTAAAGGAATCACCAAGTATAAGTTGCAATTCTATTGCTGGAAACAGGACTCGATTATACCTTGACTTTTCGGATCTCTCACAAATACTACACCCCAAAACACGAACGCGACCGCGAGGCGCATCATCCCATCATGGCCACTCAACCAGCCTACCACGAATCCCTCCCCTGTATGTCCTTCTTTCCCCGTCCTCTACCCCAAACTATTCTAACTAGCATACTCTCTAGATATTGATCCTGAGCCCTCCCCTGAAGCCCTCGCCGCCGCACGCTCCCTCATCGAAGCCGAAGCTCAATCCTCCGCGCCCAAACCCATCACCTCCTCAGAACCCAACTTCTCACCCGCCATAACTGCCGAACTTACCAGAATCGCCAACTCAACACCTCTAACACCCCTAGACCTATCTCGCTACGAGGCCCCCTCCCCCTCAGCACCACCCGAAGCCGCGCTTCCCTCCGCGGCTGTTTCCCACAGCTATCTGACCACGCGTCTGACCAACCTCGCTCTGCTGGAAAAATGGGGACGAAACGCCTGGCTGCTGGGTAACCACGCCCTCGAGGCGGAGCTTCAAGCCCTGGAGCGAGAACTAGCTGCTACGAAACGCGAGATCGACATTGTGAATCTCGAGAGGCAGAAGCGCCAGGGTGCGGTTGCGGCCGAGGTGAAGACTCTGGATGAAACGTGGCGAGCCGGTGTCGGCAGGGTGCTCGAGACGGAGGTTGCAGTCGAGGAGCTCAAGGGCAGGATCCGGGAAGAGTTGGCGAGAAAGGCTACTCAGGGTCAAGGGCAAGGCCAGCAGCATGAGTAAAGCGGAAGAGCGATACTAATTCACACGTGCAATTTTATCATGGAAATAAGAATAAATAGGTCGAACAGGCACACCAGGCAGTAGATAGATGCCTCAATGGGTTTTGGCGTAATGGTACTCCAGAAATAATTCAACATATCATCAACTTCATCTCTACACCGCGGTACATTCACCTGCTAGCACAACATGACGGTTTTCATCTTGCTGCAGCCAGCGTGTGCCACAATAAATCTTGAACTAGCAGCCAGCCAACCTGTTGATGTCTTCCAAAATACCTAATCACTAGTCATGTTATCCTAGGGAAAGCGAGAGTGGGAACAAAACCTATTTCAAAACGCCAACACAAGCCTTTCCTTCCATTTGCTATCTTATCTTCCACCCTCCAAGCACAGTCGTGCCGATGCTATACAGACTGGGCCTGCTAACCTTGTCCCGCCATTCTTACATATTTGTCGGTACTGGGGTGCTCTCCCTGACACCTATCCGCTATGCAAGGGGTCCATCTCCTCAACGCCAGATTTGACACCCTCATACTTTGTCCTTCGCAGTATACCTTCGACGGGACCCAGCAGTCGTTGGAAAGCGCTCTTACCTAGGCTAGCTACCTTGACGTCCGTCGCGGCAACGACACTAGCTGCGCGGGGTGCGTCATTGAGCAGAGCCAATTCGCCAAAGAAGTCTCCTTTGTTATAGTGTCGAACCTTGGTGCCAGTATCACCCTTGTAAGCGTCTGCTTCTCCATTCTCAAGAAGATAGAATGCATTGCCAGGATCACCTTCCTTAATGATGATCTCACCCGGTGCAAACTTCCTTGTTTCCAGGGCATCGGCAATCTTTGATCGCTCATAGGGGGTCAGGCTGGCAAGGAGGGGTACCTCCTCGAGGAAGCTCTCGTACATTCGTCTTCGCGCAAAGGTGGACTCCATGAGGATACGGCGGAAAGTCAGGCGATCAAGTGCCCAGACTGTGCAGCCAGCCTCTGCCGAAACGACGGTCGCAGCTCGTGGTGCATTATACATCAGAGCAAGCTCGCCGAACGAGCCGCCGGCTTGAATGTTGCCCACCTGGTTTCCCATGCCGTCTGGGCCAGACTGAAGGAAGCCGGAGGGGTTGACGTAGACGTCAAAGGAGCCCTTCTCGACGATGTAGAAATAATCACCCGTGTCACCCTGGCTAATAACCTGATATTGTGTAAGCATTACTGTCACCGTACTAATCTTGCGCAGGTGGCTGTACCTTGATGCCCTTGGCAGGAATGGGTTTCTCAACCAGAGCACCGAGAATCTGGGCGCATTGCTCATCTTCAAGGTGGTTGAACAAGAAGTTGCCTTCGATAGCATGCTTGAGTCGCTCAATCTGCTCGGGAGTCTTCTCATGAACGGGGGGAGACCAGTTGTCGTAGGTATCAGCACTTGGCTTCAGTGATTCCGCTGAGACAGAAGTTCGGCGAGCAAAGTTGTACTGGGCGGGGTAGCTGTCACGGCTGGGGGGACTTCGCAAGCTGGAGGGCGAATCGCTGGAGCCATCACCACTGCCGCCGAATGGACCTGAAAAGAGCGACCCAGACCCAGGCGCGGCGGAATTGTCATGCGAAGAAACAGCAGCGGGGTCGTTCTCGTTCTCCTCAATGACGCTATTCATCAGGTTGCCGGAGCGGTTGCCGCCAAATGGATTGCTGTTATCCCCAAAGGGGCTCGAAAATAGGTTCGCCATGTTGTTGAGACGGGATTGTGTGAGGTATAGATTAGGTTATGAGCTATCGCAATATGCGGCTCGGGTTCAGACTCGTAGAACTGATGATGTGTAGGAAAACCGATGAAATGGTAGGTTGGATATGCCAGGTAGGAAGATATATGTTGTCCGTTATCTGCTCGATCTTTGTTAGAAACGTAGATGTTGTGAATTTGCCAAGCAGCAAAGTATGTTTGAATGGGAGACAAGGAAGGGCAAAGAAAGACAATAAATGCAGTTTCAAACATACGTATGCTGATTAACGAACAGAATAATTGACTGATGTGAACAAATCAGTGTGGTCAGCAAGGGTTATTGTACAGCTGAAGAGCCATAAGGATTTGACAAAGAAGTAATGTAGGTTTGCAAGTTGGGGAAAATGATGGGCAAGGGTACGAAGCTGGTTTGAAAGTAACGAAATGTGGCGAAACGGGATAACCAGACGACCGGACAAAAGAGGAAATGACGAACAAGGACAATAAAAGGATGATGAATAACATGCAGTTTCCAGGTATGGAGGTTACTGGAGAATGAAGATGAGTTACTGTAGAGCAAAGCATGTCATGTCCACTAATGAGCTTGGAAGCTATCCTTGGACCCTTGACTTGGATGAGGGGCCATGCACAACAGGCGAGTGAGTGGCGCGGGTGGGAGAAATCATGAAAGAAACAGATGCAATCTGCGTTGATGATGATAAAGATGGAGCTACTTACGCTGGGTCTAGGCACAATTGACCTAGGATCTCGTCGCTATTGACGATGATGACGGTGCAGGCGAAGAATACTGAGGAGCTAGAGGGTGTTAGAGAGCTCGGTCAAGCAGGGATGAAGCTCAGTGAGACCAAGAGCTTGGTAGAAGAATATAGGCAAACGATGGTGAAGCTGAGCTAAAGCAGAGAGGAAGGATGAGGGATGGATAGCAGATGAAGAGGGGTCTCGTCATGGGGAGGAGTTGCAAGGCAGAGAGCCAGGCTAGTCATGGAACGAACTTAAGACGAGGCGAGGGCGAGGCGAGTGGGGTAAAGCTCAAGGTCAAGCTTGCTTCTAGCCAACTGGAAGGAGGTTGTGACTGGGCCGTGTCGGTGTCGTGGGTTTGTTCAAGTTGTTGACTTGCCTTTTCCAACTTACTCTAGGTAAGCTAGCGCTGAAGAGGAGACGAAAAGTGATGAAGTGACAATTGATCTGTTGTTGCGAGGGGAAAAAAAAAATGGTGATGGAAGAATCAAACAAAAGCAATCAAGCTAGTACCCAGGTCTAAGGTAGGTAGGTAAAGTAGGTACCCAGGGAGGTAGGCTTACTCTGACGAGACAGACGCGGGCAGCATTGACAGACGGAATGGGCAGGAAGTGGGGTGGAGGGGAGGAGGGGGAACGGACTTCAAAGGGCAGGAAAGAGCAGGAGTCAGAGAAAAAGAGGCAGGGGAAATGGGAGGATTTGAGGGTTTACAGATGGTTGCCGTCAGGGAAGCTTTCTAGAACGATGGTGCACGGACCACATGACGAACATTGCTGGCTGTGCGTCTCCTTCCCCTTCCACACGTAATTCCAGTGTTATTCTCTGCAGCTCCCAGACTGGGAACTCTGTCACTGGGATTGGATAAGAAATCTCGACATACACACACGCACGTAATCAACCCGGTCAAAAAAAGAAGAAAAATTGGAAGCTTTCTTGCTTTGTACAACACAGTACAGTACAGTAAAGCACAGTAGCATGCAGTTAGCTCTGTGTGGTGCCTGCCACTTGTCTGATGACCTCAAAACAAACCCCCTCGTTAACAAGGATCTTCTGGCTCAAGATCTACACTGATGACAACCTTCAATTTCCACCATCACATTTCGATTTCATTTCGTCTCCGTTAATTTATATTCCTCCTTGATTGTCACTCATTGTCTTTCTTTTCTTAGATGGCAACTTCCGAAACCAAATTACCACAATCAACTGAGAAGTTGTCATCAGTATCAAGCCATTCGTTACAGCTATACTCTTTTCCCCTTTATTGTCGACGCACTCAGAATAGCTTACAATAGCTCTGGTATGTGCTTGGAGGTTGCTGGGTTTTCCATACCTGACGCCAAAACCATCTTCCCGCTATCGTCCTATCTTAATTCTTCCACTTTCCCATCTTTTCTCTACTCTCATTGCCCATCCTATCATTCAACATCCTTTTTGTTTCCAACCCTCTGAGGTCCCCTGCCTTAACTCTGAGCTTGTCCGCTAGGAGGTGCTTGGTCAACGCATGGATCAGTGCGTCCCGTGCTGCTAACCTAGTCACCCCAAGATCACGCACAGCTAGCTGATCTAAATTGGTCAAGGACAACTCCAGCTTTCCACTTTGTGCGTAACAGGACGCGAACCAACACTGTCAATCCCCGCCTCAAAGAGCTTCAAGGTTTCTGGGGCGTCCTTTTTAGCTTCAATCCAAATCCAAATCCATACCCATGATGACGGCTGTCCACTATACCTCGTAGGGCGGAGATCTCCTTCCTCTGGTTTACATGTAGTTAACAAGTGATTTCAGGCGGAGTTGTTACATCAGTTCCTGGCACTTTGTTTAACAAATACTTTTCTTATCACTGTGGTGATACAACGACCGGTTGGCCGGGTCATTGATTCCGTCGAGCTACGAATTGTTCTAGAAGGCATGTAATCTAAAGCTGGGAGGGGCCAGACAGGGTACATCGGTCTGATATCAAAATAGTGACGTGGTCGACATTCTCCTGTCCTGACTACAACAATAGATATTGACAACACTATCATATAGTATAATTCACAAGATACCACTCATCACAGATTATTTCTATGAAATCTTACTTGACTTTTGCACGTATCCTATCATCCACTCCATCTGACCTAATCTCATCCCTCAAATGCCAAACATCAGATACCAGCAGAAACACTCTACATTCGAATACTTGATTGCCATGAGTAGCCTTCCTTTCTCTCTTGAGCTTCTCGGGTATCGTCTCTGATAATGATGAAGGAAAAAAAATAACACGACAAAAACCCCCTAATGCTTTTCAAGCAGAAAACCACCTCAGCCACATCCAAATAGTGCTGCCTGAAACTGATCCAAGCAGCTATAATGATACAAAAAAAAAAGAAAAAAAAGGAATAGAAAGAAAGCGCCGAACACTGCAAGGTGTGACAGAATCCTAAACCCCCCTGCGCCATAAAAATGAAGCCTGCCAATGCAAATGCCTTCGTCGATATCCTTCAATACTTATCAACAAAGCCGCGCCCGGTACCTGTCAAACGCCGGCTTCGTTACACATGTTACCTTCATGTACTCACCACCTGGTAGTCATTCTCTCCATCGGCCCCTTTATAAGGCCAAAATTCATATCGTTCTTCCCCTTTTACCATGGTCAAACCAAAAAGGCGACTCTTCAAAAAGCCCGTAAGACCGAGCTGTGCACACAGGTTCAGTTGCCCTATGCTGTGTATTTGCGAGCGGAAGCAAGGGGGGGAATTCGTCGCAAGAGTTTTCCTACGATCCAACAGCGAGGCATGAGTCCAACACGTTGTCAAGCATATCCATGTCTTGGCTCTCTGCACCCTCCCACCAGGGTTCATTGTCGACTTCCATGGCGTCAGGGTGTCCATTGACCCCGTCGCTCTTCTCGCCGTTAACACCCAAAACGTTAAAGGTGTCCATGTGCTTGCTGGGCTCTTGTCCATGAACCCAGGAGTAGTCGTCCCAATTCTCCAACTCCCCCTCACGGTACCCGTACATGACTTGTGTCATGAGGACAGGGAACTGCGCCATTCCACTGTCGGCCATTTCGAGCGATAGGCGTAGATCTGCCATGCCCAGGGGTCCTCGCTCGCTTGCCGCCTTGGACTCGACTGGAAGAAGGCCGTTCTTATCTCGTGCAACCTCGCCCCGCAGCACCGCATCTTCCTCATAACTGAGTTGCTTCTTGTACTTGTGCGTTTGGATCCATGTTGTTCCAGCGCCGAAACCTGCAACCCCAGAGTCACCAGGGCCATTGCTCTGAGTACGACTAAACACCTGCGTCAAGACCTCCTTGATAAACGTTTCCACGGCGAGCGTCATGAATTGTGGAGCGTCTGCTGAATGGCCGCTTACAAGCCCGGCCTCATAGCATGACGGCAGCATACGGCCGGAGATCATGCCCATGTCGGGAAACTCTCCAGATTCGACAGCTAGGGGCTGGGCATATCGTTTTCGGATCTCGAGATCGAAGTCTTTGTACTGTTAGGTATGCGCACATTGGCATGAGCAGACACCACTTACTCATATTGTTAATACCTCCGACTGCGCTTGGTGTTGTTTCCGGGGCCATTGAAGGTTTACGATGTGTTTCAGCAAACATATTTGACATGCTCTCATAGGGGTCCCACTGCGCGGGTTAGCAAGTCAAGTCACAGCAAACATGGTGGTAGTACAAACATCGTTATGTACCAAGTCCTTGATGCGCCTGCGGTCTCGGGCAGGCAATTGCATAATATCACCCTTTAATCTTCGTTCGGCAGCATCACCCGACACCGGCTTGCTGCCAGCAGTTGTCGCAGGCTTATCGTTGGCGCTGACCCAGGGTGCCAGGCCCTGATCGGGCATCTCTCGGGTGACATTTCCATAGATGGCTGCGACAAGATTGTTATGCAAATGTTCTTTGTCCCCCGGCCCAGCGAGGATGGGGTCGATTCGTTCTGAATACTCGGCCTGATTCAAACGACCTGATAGAAACAGGTTAGAAGATGTATCAATGATCATAGAGAATGCGCGCGATGCTTACCGAGCATAAACTCGGTCGTTGATTCCTTATATATAGTCCATTGTTCGCTGGTGATGGCAGACTTGAGCGCCGTATACAGCGGCTCCAGGTCAATCCGGGCTGGTATCTGGCTGGACTTTGCGATCTTGGGAACACTAGATAGAGAGCCTGAAAGAGTCTTTGTAGATAGTATGGGAGTCGAAAGGCTGACGGAAGGGCGGCTCAGGGCCGCGGGGTCGATATCGGGCATGTTGAATACGGGGGTTGTTTAAAAGGCGACGGCGTCGCGTGCGGCAGTGTAGCGCGGCGCGACGCGGGGGAAAAGACACATGAGTTGTGAGGGAAGCGAGCGGCGGTGGTTGAGGCGATCACAATGCGGGCATGATTTAGATAAAAAATCAGTCGGGCGACGAAGAATTTGATGGACGAGGTTTGAGGTCGTGGGTTTGAAGTTAGGGAGAGGTCAATACAGGTCGATGGTTTTGGTGTGGTTCAATTTTGGGAGAGTCAGAGACCATGGCCGGGTACACGGTACGTCGGTGAAGTGGTGAGTCCCGCCCAGCTGATATGTCTAGTCTACTTTACTCAGCCATGCACCGTCATTTTCAGCACATCCCTCACTAAAGTTAACCACTGTTGTCGCGTCTACCTAGGCGCGTCCAGCACTATCTGAGCTCACTACATTTCCATCACAAACAAACAGACCTTCCAACAACCTGACGCTGGTTCATGAATCAAAGCCAAGCAGAGGAATAACCGCACAAGTTGCCGGTCTACCGTGATTAGGCACCTCTCGGCTTCCAAAGATTAGTCTGGTCATCATACGCTACTTGCGACAATGCCGCGATGGCACCCGATCGAATCACCAACGCTATCGACAGTCTAATAACCCATGTGGTTCCCAAGCAGCCAAACGACACCGAAGAGGTCGCGCAGGAGCGTCACGACACATGTTTTGAGCTTGTCAAGTCCTTATTAGACAGGTAACATTAAGATTGGCCAGACTGCCTTCCTACTCATGTGCTAACTCCCTGGCTACAGCCCATCCTCCCCCGCCATCTCGTCCGACGTCAACCATGCCTCCGATCTGATAAAGCGCAAGCTCATACAAAGCAACCCAACCCAAGCTCTTCGATTCTCTAACTTGTATACCCGACTTCTTTCTCTCCCGGTGCTCGAACATAAGTGGGCCATCCTTTACCTGCTCTACCAGCTCGCCGATTCACCGGACCCCAGTGAGCCCCTCCCTCTGAGCCCAGTTAAACCATCGGCACCCAACTACCGCGAAGCGATTAGCCGTGATGCTATCAAGCGACAGGGAAGGGAACGTACTTCTCGAGCGACCAGACATGAAGAGGAACAGTTCAAAGAAGCCTTTCAGCCGGAAGGGCTGAAGAAACTTCCCGATAGAAATGCTGGGAAACCCACCAGCGAGACCGAGTCAAGACCGGAGGCACCCAAACGAGATGTTTCGCTCAAGTCCACACTCCTAGCCAGCAACTACTCCGAGATCGAACCACCAGAAACAGTCATTCTTCGCGACCTCCCCTTCACACTCCAAGGCCTGTCTTCCACCACACTGCCTTTTGCAAAATCAAATGTCCTTAAACTACCGCCCACTCTCCCGTTACCAATTGTCTCTCTTCTTCACACACTGGCCGAACCTTCCTTGCTATATCGTGGGCTGGATGGGTTCTGCAAGACGCCTGCAAAGGGCCTTCTTGGTCAGAGTCTTCGGGCTGCCATTGGCGGCGAATTACGCTCATATCTGAGCCTTATTGCCACACTTGAGGGTCAAATACGACGGGCGCTGGCATCTCTGGATGAAAGTGCACCACGTGCAGGCATTGGAAAGGCTGGCGTGACACTGAAACGCTGTGTAGTCTGGACGCGAGAGGCTACCATGGGTTTGCGATTAATGAGTCTCATTGCCGAGGAATCAGATAAGAAGAAAGGCGGCCAGCTCATTTCGTTGATCCATGGCTTCTCATCATCTCATGGCGATCCTGTAGTGGCCGCCTTTGCTGAAAGACTGCTCACAAGCTTCACTCGCCCTTTTTATGACATCTTACGCCATTGGATATACGATGGCGAGCTCTCAGACCCCTACCAGGAATTCTTCGTCAGAGAGCAACCTCCAAATAAAGAAATTGGCAAGGGGAAAGGAACTAGCAACGTATGGGAGGACAAGTATGAGATCGCAAAGGACATGATACCCAGCATCATCACCCAGGATTTTGCGCAAAAAGTGTTTCTGATTGGCAAATCACTCAATTTTATCCGACACAGCTGCGGCGATGCTCTCTGGGTGGAAGACTACTCCAAAGCTGCATCCAAAGAGTTGAGATATGGCGACACTGCCACGCTAGAGGCATGGATAGACGAGGCTCACAAGACGACCATGAAGCGTCTCATCGACCTGATGGCCAATAAGTTCCATCTATTCGAGCATCTGCAAGCTCTGAGGAATTATATCTTACTAGGGCAGGGAGATTTCATCGCACTTCTCATGGAGTCTCTTGCAGCCAACCTGGACCGCCCGGCAGGAGCTCAGTACAGACATACATTAACCGCACAGTTGGAACATGCCATCCGGGGTTCCAACGCTCAGTATGATTCTCCGGAAGTTCTGCGACGATTGGACGCTCGTATGCTTCAACTTTCACACGGCGACATAGGCTGGGACTGCTTCACCCTCGAGTACAAAATCGACGCCCCTGTCGACGTTGTCGTCACGGAATGGGGTAACAGGCAATATCTCAAGGTCTTCAACTTTCTTTGGCGTCTGAAACGGGTTGAGTTTGCGCTGTTGACAACCTGGAGAAAATGCATGACCGGCGCGCGAGGTGTGCTTCAGAACTCGGATCCTGCGGTTATGCAGACGTGGAAATCAACACGAGGGACTCTGGCCGAGATGATCCACTTTACGGGCCAGTTGCAATACTACATCCTATTCGAGGTCATAGAATCGTCATGGGATAAACTTCAGAAACGAATGAGACGGGAAGGGTGTACTCTTGACGAGCTTATCCAGGCGCACACTCAATACCTAAACGATATCACGCACAAGGGTCTACTTGGAGCCAAGCAGGATGACCGGAATTCATACATGGTACAGCTGGCAGAACTTCTCCGTTTCATGCTCAGCTACCGTGACTCGGTCGACGGCCTATACAGCTGGAGCGTGTCTGACTTTACGCGCCGTCAAGAAGCCGACGTACGAAGCACAACACGGCACCTCGACGAGAACGAAGGGCCTGATGCATCTTCAGCCGCGGGCGTCACGTCCGAGTTCCCCGTGCTCCAGGATCGGCTACGCCAGCTGGGATCCTCGTTCAGGACGCGGTTGCAGCTCCTCCTGGGTGATCTGGCATACCAGCCTGATACGGACATGCGGTTCCTCGGCGTGGCTATGAACTTCAACGACGTGTACCAGCCCACTCGAAGAAAGAGTAAATCTTCATCAACGGCGCCGAGAAGCGCTTCTGCTGCCAAGGGGTAACAAAGAAGGGAGTGGCGGCACGCTGGGCGTGACGGTTCTTCTCTATGACTTGGTATGTTTGTAGGCTTGCGCCTTTTTTCCAGTCTACATCAGGAGTTTAAACAAGGAGGTCATTTGCCGTCAAAGAGGAAGAAAAGAATAGCGATTATGTTTTGAAAGGCCTGTCTAATCGTTTGTCTCATACCGTGATACAGGTCTGTGTTCGGGTGATGGCAGTGATACTGTAGAAATTTGTTGCATATCTTCGCATTCCTCTTGAAATCATCTCGGCCCTCCCCAAAGGTGAATGGGGGCCGACGGCGTTCTACCTCTGATATGGTGATATACGATAAAAAAGCATGGGTTAGATAAGACTGGTGTTTGTCTTATGCGGCGCAGTTGGGGGTTCCTCCGGGTAGTCGTGCCGTGTCTATTGTGCTTCGTTCAGAGGAATATCCGTTTGGCTTTCATGAGACTGTATACAAATCCTTGCGTCCTGGTTGCAGTGGTAGCCGTGTCGTCTGAACAGCTGGGAGAAAGATTGCGATGCATTGACTTGCAGTCAGATGTGGAAGCCGAGGTTTAAAGAGTATGTGAACCAAGCCTTAATTAACGCCCTTGTTCGATCGACGCTACTTTAACTTGACAATGAATCGCTCAAGGCAGAGCGTTGCATAAATTAATGCACAACAAGTACATGCATGTCGCCCTTGATATCTCCTCCTGCATGTCTTGCTCTAGAAGTTCTTGTTTCCTTCCATTCCAAACCACCCCCCAGCTCGCTGCAATCTTGTTTATTGCAGGAGAAATTTTCTCCAAACTAGATTTGACGCGGAGGCCCACGAAGTTGGAGCCGGAATCGAAAGCCGGGTGTCCAGGAACACGGACGCAGCGTTCCGGCCTAACTTCTCCTACTATGGTATGGCATGGCATGGTTAACTTGGTGATACAATTGCTCATCTCCCGCAGTTTTGGGTTGGGCTTCTTGTCCCCCACACTTTTTTCCCATGCTGGAGATGAAAGAGAAAGCCCAAAGTTTTAGCCTGTAAATATCCTTGTCAGGGCAGAGACGAAATGGCAAGTCCACCACGCTGCTGGAACGTGTAGATAGGTGTGTGTCAAGGGAGGGGTGTACATTGTTCAGTCAGGAACTCAGTATTGAGGCTTGCAACAACATTCGAAATGATGGGACTGTACTCTGTACTGACAGAGACGTTGATCTGGGGTGAATATTCCTTGGCGTTCTGCTTGTCTGGTCATTATCCAATACAGTAAGTTATGTCCTCGTTGGCTGTTGTGGTTGATTGCAAAGCTGATGTGACGAAAAGCGAGCAAGACGCACAATGACATTACGCTGAGGCCACATGCTATTGATGAGGGTGTTGTCAACGGCCATCCAGGATCAATTGCTGACACTCAACTCCTAGACAATTACTGCAATGGCTTGTCGTTATCACCATCTGCAGGTATCACGGCGCAGTGGGTGTAGTAGACGTGGGGGACCAGGTCAACCCAACTTTTGCCTAGCAGGCTCGTCATTCCACGGTCCATTGTCGTAAACCATGGGCTGAAAGTGTTTTGTTTTCAGTGTCAGATCAAGAGAGCTCACCAACTCAAGCTGCGCAGGCTTTCAACGGGAGGTGACATGTCTGAGATTCAACAATATCCACTCAGACCCATGCTTCATGACTTGATGTGTATTACGAGGCTTGCTCCAGGAGGCAATACCGCCAGTCTGAAACTGATTCTCCTCTTCCTTGGACTGTAAGTAGGCATGGCTTATGTGTAAGTACCTAGATAGGCAACAATCGTGTGACATGGCCAAAGGAAAAAGCATCTGGGGAGGTGAATTCGAAGTGATGGCCTCTCCCTTTTCCTTTCTTTTTCCGCTCAGCTTTCGTGAGACAAACTTCAAATTACCTTGGTACAAAAAAAAAAATCTCTTTGAAAGACAGGCGTAACAGATTAGTGCATCCCATGTCTCGTCTTTGTTGTGTGCACGAGCTCGATGATGAGCAATGGCTAGCAAGCTTCCTATATCTCTGACCGCGTCTTGCTAGATCTAACGAGCAAGTCAAGGACAGAAACATTCCTTTAGACAATACCGCAACAGCACCTGCCTGGGCTTTGAGTAGGCGTGATCTCATGGGACCCAGCACTTGATTGGGTGTTTGCCAGCCAGTTAGGTATCTGGAGCTGTTTGTTCCTTTATTAGTTGGGGTTGTGGTCCACCAGTTTGGGGGTATCAGCAGCCCGACTTCAATTATCCCCAGACCGGTTTTACACCCCTGTGATTTTGAGTAGCACTCTCCCACATACAATAGGGACTGGTAGGTACCATATCTAAGCTCCCAAGCAAATAACTTGCATGTATAACTTGCATGTCAAGACCCCATTGGGAGTGTACCGTGTCTGGAGAAAAGAAAGTAGAAAAGAAAGCAGAAAAGAAAGTAGAAAAGAAAAACATCATACCATCCAGATGAATGGGCAGATTTGCCTGAACTTAGGTGGTAATTGCCGAATCATTCTCAAGGGCATGGTTTTGGCGATATTGTGTTGTCCCCATCTTCCCCTTTCTCGTGGACTTCTCGGGTCCCGACTTCTCATCCCCGGCATCGAGTGCGATCGTGGCATTGGAGCGGAACATGTTTGGAGGTTCCACCGGCCATGGATCGAGTGTATGATTAAATGGGGCACTCCCGCTTTGTCCAGGCTTAGGCCTGTTGATTGGGTTTCCAGAAGACCCCAGGGAACAAATTCCATCTCGTCGGCGACTCCTTGGACCCATCGTCGCATGCTTGTGCTTGTCAATAACTAACCTCGCTCTATCGCAGGTTCCCGATATTCTTTGGTTACCCCTTGTCTCTGAGAACTTGTGTACTGTCCACAACAGATAGAGGGATTCGCCAAATCAGTTGCTATTGTTGTGACAGCACACGCAACTTATTGTGCGTACCTATGTTGCGTTGCTCACACCGGTGCTTGCTGTGATGGTTGTGATTGTGTTGTCCGCAGTGCTGACGCTGGTTGCTCACCACAGGCTGGCCAATGCACTATGTGGACTTGAACAGATTAATAAACCCTGGAAAAAATATCGAGCTCCAGATTATGACTCTGGAGGTGTCTGAGTCGTCTGCCCGGTCATCCTGCCGATTAACAAGACTCGCCGCAGCTCGCTTACCAAGACCAATGTTTCCCCCTTTTCCCTTTTCCCTTTCCCCGTTCCCGCTTCCGCTCCCGTCCTGCCTTTTTGTCAATGGACTCATTTGGTTGTCCTTTTTTTTTCTTTTTTTTTCTTTTTCTCGCATCTCTCCTCATCCTCCTTCTATTCTTTGATTCTCACTACATGACCTGTCAAACTGTGATGTTTCCCAAGGGTTGACCTGAGATATGCGCGTCGTCAGTGGCCAATATGTCGTTCCAATTGTATCAATGAAACGTAGTGAGTCTAGCTTGCAAAACAGCTATTGGCGTGTACCGATAAAGTGGCACCCTATCCAGTGGCTTTACGCTGAGAATAAACTCATCTTGGCTCAGTATCCGCCTGGACTGTCCTGGAACAGGGGGGTTAATGCATCGCAGCTCTCTCATGGGTCTCGTCCGTAACTTTTCTGGAACTTGTGGAGGTCCTCGTCAAGGTACATGTAATCGACACGCGTAGTTGACTCCCTCCGTGACTATGGGCTCAAATGCATTTTTTTTTCCGGTTCATCCATGAGAGACGGCAGATATTGTCAAGAAAAGATACATGAAATGTGCTGGCAAAAGAAATGAGCACGAGAGTCCTGGGAGTGAGGAAGTCCCGGATAGAAGGGATGGGGCTACGGTGAGTCCTCATAATTGAGGGTGGGGAGGAATTGATTACTGTGCAGTCCAGTCAGGCATGTCAGATAGAATATATCTAAGTACTTACCTAGGTATTTATCGTCTTTTGCGTGCTTGTACAACCGTGGCAGACTGTACCTTCTCAGCACTCTCTCCTTGCCAGGACTGGCGGTATCTACTTGGTTGTCGTGGCAGGTACCTGCTTCTTGCGTCTTCCGACCTAACTCTCCTTGTCTGCTTCCGCATCCTTCTGCCGAGCCAGGATGTGCTTCCCGTCCCCAGACTTTTTCTCTTACCCCCGGAATGCCTTTGATAAGGCGGTCCACGACCTTGTCTCACAAGCACAGGCCTGCGACTTGTCAGGCTCTTTCGGCTCGCCCTGCCATTCAAGCCAACATTGCTGGTGTGTGTGTGTGCTGTACTTGCTCGTGGCTGTTGCTGCTCCCTTTCTTTGGCTTCCCAGGTTTCATTTGTTGAACTCCCGGGCCTCCCAGCAGAGATTACCTAGCATAGGATATGTAGGATAGGATAATTGACAGGACACGCAAGGACTCATCTCCCTTCCCTTGTGCTCCTTCCATTCAAAAGAGCGATATCTTCCGCCCTCTTCCTCACTCCCCTTCCTTCTCTTTTTCCCCCTTCCTTTTCTTCTATTATACAACCTGCTTCGCCTTCTCCATTCGCTTTTCGACCTTAACTCTGTAGGGCACTTATTTCCTTGAAAGATAAAACAACCTTCCGATCGTTATCATCCATTGCCTTATCACAACAACCCCAAACTATTTATACCCAACAGTTCAACACTAATCCCGAGGCCTCACACTTTTCCCTTTCTGCCAAACATATCCCGATAATTCGTTGCTTGCTGAGTAACAAGCTGCAAGACCACTGTTCCCTTCTGTTGCCTGTGTAAAATCAGCAATCGCCCAACCCGTCATTCAACCACGGATCACCTCAAACGGACCGTCTCCATCAAAAGATACCCACAACTTACGCAAGCTGTTCTATTTCTGTACGTGAATCACTTATAAGAGCGACCCTGAGTGAGCATCAGAATTCTAATAATCAGTTGTTTCTACAGACACCGCAACCTTCTACAGTCTTCACAATGCCTGGCCCTCACACATCCTCCATGCAATCCACCCCTCGTAACATGAGGCTTCTTACTTCACAAGACATATGTACCACCATCAACGCTACATTTACCTCCAAAGACAACCGTCCTTCCACTCCTATGCATCATATCCAGGAAAACGACTACACCGTCCCCGCGCCTCCCCCACCCAGCCCTGTCAGCTTCAGACCTGAACATTGGCCCACGTCCATGCATCGCTAAGCTACATGTCTCACCAGCTAGCGGTGGTTTTCACAACACCACTTCCTGCAAGCTCTCTTGGGAGACTTGGGGGGGTTGTTGTCTTTGGGCTTGGCAGGGATTCTAATGTACTGATATCGGGTTTGCGGATTTACTTTTAAAGCGGTTTGGAGTTTGGGGTTTATAGGGAACCCAGGGTGGGTAATAGGCTGTACGGAAGAATATGCTTCACAACAGCAGGCTACACGGCGGACGGTAAAAGGATTAGCTATATGGCAAGGGGCGATTGCCTGGTATGGTCAACCTTTACTGGGAACTTGAGAATAGGTAGTAAGTGTACGGAGTTCTGTGGCTATTGTAATCATGGATGAGTTGAATTCAATTGTTATCAACATAATAATTCGCACAAGACGCAACGTTTTGACAGGTTGTGGAAACAGGCAGTGAAAGCAGCGGTGTGTAACTTATCATTGTGATGCAACTATACGTGTAAAGTTCGCCTGCAAGGTATAACGTGGCGCCTCCTGATGCTGCATACTGCTTCCGGGTGATAAAATACTTGGATGTAATTAAGTCCCTACCAGGAAGAGTTACTCGGAAGATACGGAAGGGTCATCCGTCAAATTTTGAGTTGTCGTTGAGGTTGCTGATCGGAATCGTGTAACCTGATCCCCGCAAGGTTAAACATTTCGATAGGCCTTGAATGCAGTTTCGTGGTCGGTGAGTAGCTCGTGTCTAAGCGGCGAAAGCAGGGTTCCGGTGTCTTGTCTGGTACCCTCTCGCTGGTCAAGACGATGAGAGACGGTACAACGCATTGGACGGGCTGGGAGGAAATAAGAACCGAGGTACGACAAGTTGACGCTTGATGAGTTGTATGACTAACAAAGTTGCATATCAAGGGCATGAAGATCCCTCGGTTGTGGCATTGTGGTTATTGTTGTACTGTGAGAAGTTCGGTGAGTATCTTGTCATTAACTCCATTATATTCGGTAGTAAGGTATCGTCATGGCATCGGTTGTCACTAATATTAATTGTTTATATGGTTATAGAAAGTCATGAAGCGACAGAACAAAAAACAACGAGTTAATTTTCCATTGAAGTTTGGAAAACGTCATTCTTCCTCAACATTGTCTGAGCTTGTATGCTTGCTGCAGGCGGAAGAAGAGTCCCCTTTGCCTCAACATGGGATGTAGAACTGACCCTCACGCCACGTCTGGTAGTTTCATGTAGTATATAGTGGGAGAAGCCTGCACGCCATGGGAAGTCACGTATCACCGAGCACATCGAACAGCTCGTAACGCTGGCATTGTACCAGCATGCTGTGTAGCACGCATGACAAAAATAGGAGGGGGTACTCTGAGCAATGTTCACCCTATTATCTTTACTTCATTAGTACCTACTTAGATAGGACGAAGTGTAGGAACGTGCCGCGTTAAATGTACCCACTTTCACTTTACGCGTGGTCCTGGCGCGCACATAGTGGTAATACGCGTTAATACGCGTCCTATGTTATATGGGGCCTGGCCGTTTCCCCCGCGACGGCGTTTACCTTGGAATTTGAGTCCATGAGCCATGACTTCCCTGTTTGCAAGAGACTTCAAGAGTAGTTTCCCCGCGAGCTTTGACTGAATCTTCAATTCGTCACTTCCTGTTCGATATAACTCGCGACTGCCAGATTTTATCACTTTTGACATTGGGAAGCTACTTCTTGACCTGGTCTTGCGCTATTCTCAAACAGTTCACTGGCACTTTCCAAGTTGAATTCACTGCTTTTCATCTCGACTTCCAGAAGGCCACTTTCCATCCGCAAAGATGCCTCGCCCAAGCAGGCGCGGGCAAGTCGCTACTGCCGCTATCCAACCCATCAGCAACTTCACTCGTGTTTCGAAAAGTCAAGCCAATGTAATAGGAAAGAAGGCCGTCACCGAAACCTCGTTACCAGCAACCCGAAAAAGAAAGGCTGCCACCGAAGAGGACAGTCACCCTGGAATCACAACTCGAACTCACTCCTTCGCTCCTAGTAGTGACGATGAGCTTTCTGGCACCGCCAAGCGTGCATGTCGTCGTCCAGAGCCCGAGACAGCCCCAACACAGTCTACAAGAACAACCACCCCAGTCAAGGGTAAACGTCCAGCAAGACAGCCGCGCTCAAAGGCCGAGACTGCTCATAAGCCTAGCGACTCAACTATTGTGGGCAAAACGAGGCGGCAGGGCAAAACGATACAGACTAAGCTTGATACGGTCTTCAAGAAACTCGACAAAAATGCAGCGACAAGAGATTGGAAGGATGATCTTCTCGATCTCCACAAGGCCTTAGTCAGGACAATCATGCTTCGGTTCGCTCACAACGGCAGCAGTGCTCCTATCGACGTGCATGACATTATACCTGGGATTTCTAGCTTGTGGGGAAAGCGAAAAGTGACTTTGGAGGACATTCGACGATGCATCGCTCTCGAAACATCCACAAAGAACAACACCGTCTCGCCGTTCATGGTCGCCGACTATGGCCGAGGAAAGGTATGCATTGAACGGGCGTCTATGGACACATCACCCATCAACGAAGAGCGCCTATACCGTCAATTCGAGGATAATCTGCAGTCACTCTGCACAGAGCGCAGTGGCGACGAGATGGATGTCGATATTCCTCTGGGTGGCCTCTCATTAAGCGACCTACCTCAGGTCGTCATCAAGGACCTGAGTTCGGGAGCTAAAGCCAATTTGCTCCTTGCCAAGGGACAGAAGGCATTGACGGAGATGAAGAGTGGCATGGCTGCGAAGCAGCAGGAGAAGGAATTGCAGCAAGCAGCAACTCAAAGTCCTTTGCTAAACCCCGACGGTACCAAAATGAGCCTTCTGGACAGGATTCGAATGAAGCAGCTTGCTAAAGCAAACGGGCCTCTTCCACCTTCTGGCCCCGAATTGGAACGCCGTGCAGCCCTAAACCGTGTTGGGGATGTAGCTGCCACAATCTCAATGCTGAGCTTGTCGAACCCAATGTCTTTGCCTCGCCAGGCGTTCACCATGGCAGTCATTCTTGAGAAGCTCAGAGACTCCCTCCGAACTCCCATGTCCAAGGAAGAGGGGGCTGCCTGCGTCAGACTTATTGCTAGCGAAGTGGCCCCTGAATGGCTTCGAATCGTCACTATCGGTGGCCGAGAGAACGTCGTTATACAGAGACATGGCCAACCCGTGGACAGAGTGATTCAAGAGCGTGTACAAAAGTTGTTGGCATAAAGATTTTGGAGGGGCGTGGGGTTCAAGCCATGTTTAATTCTGTTTACGTTTTGGAATACCCTATGGGAGAGATCTCTTTTGTGAGGATAATTGTTAGGAGTCCTGGGTGTTGCATATTATATAGCATTGCACTGCGTGGGTTTAGACCTGTAAGAGCATAGAAAAGGAGTTTGAATCTGAAAATCGTTTGTTGTCTATCTTGAGAGCCCATGTTTGAAGTTTGAAAGGTGTGGTTTGCTGATATTGTTTGCATCTTAACGTGCCAGGTAATGCTAGCCATTTAGTAGATGGCACTCACTTCTCAAGGTGTTTTGAACAACGATGACAACAGCAAATCTATCATCTCCTCTTGTGACTCATGACAGCCGGGCTCACCTCGTTTATACGAGTTGATCAGAAGCCAAATCGGACATCACATCAATGTCGGGCATCCAAACAAAAATCCCGATTCGAAAGTGGAGGCCCCCTGTTAGCCGGTCTTCTTTCCGTCCCGGCAAAACTATCATCTACGCCGAAGAGTCAGGACGATCATATCCGCCCCCTTGTCACACCTACATGAAATGAGAAATGAAATACGGTTATAAAATGATGATGAACTTTTCCTGCTTTCACATTCGTATAAGACTGAGTAATTCCTTCTTTTATTGCTGTGGAATTTTCTTCTTTTAAACCCCCGGTACGGTCTGGGATGGCTATCTATTTTTGTATTGGTATATAATCCGTTCGGAAAACCGTTGGGCTGGAGAAAGACGTGATATTAGTTCGGTGGATACAAGAAGGATTTAGACAAACGAGCCAACCTAGATGCGTCTAACCACTCAAAGCTGGAGGAAATATCCATTGGCTTATAACAGAATTCAAAAAGACTATGCTCGCAAGTGTAATAACTCGGATCGGATTTGCCGATTTGGTGTGAGCTGTCATGAAATTCATGTCAAGCGAAGTTATGAACCATGCCCCAAACATTCGGAACCGTACAAGGTAGATCACTCCGTCTCGGCGTGTGGTATGGAAGTGACCGACGTCGGACAGTTTCCCCCCGAGAAATTCGGAACATCAGTCATTGCTTGCACCTCGTATATATCATACAAGTCTGCTGAAGCAAACCCGTCTGTCGTATGGAAGTACCCTCCACAACACAACCGTCATGACAAAACCAGAGGAACAACCCCAGGCGGAGGACCGACGGTCCCTGTCGTCTGATACGACAATTACAGAAACTTTACCACCCAATGCCACCCGTACTGCACAAGAAGACATGTTCCGTGCGACCTCTCATATATCGGGACATGACGTCGTGCCAGTCTCAAACCCCGACAGGAACATACCTTACCAGGAAGCTGGTGATGAGATCTACGATAGACTGTCGTTAGGGCGCAAGAGTGCCATTGTAACCATCCTTTCATTCGGGGGCTTCCTGTCCCCCATCTCCAGCACGTCGGTCCTTGCAGCAACCCCAGAAGTGGCAGAGACGTATGGCACTTCAGGTAGTGTCATCAATGTTAGCAATGCTGCCTACATGGTTGTCATGGCTATTTCACCGGTCTTTTGGGGTCCTATGAGCCAAGTGTTTGGCCGACGACCAGTAAGTTTTGCAAAATGTTTGGATAAGGTCCCTCTGATTGTTTTCCGGAACGATTCCGAAGAGGCTATGACTTAGTTCGACTATCTGTTGAGGCAATGGACGCTAACATAACCGGTGGTAGATTGCGCTGTACTCGACCGTGTCGTTCTTGCTGCTGAGTCTTGCAACAGCTCTGGCACCTGACTTGATATCCTTTATTGTCTTCCGAGCTGCCTCTGCCTTTGGAGGAACAGCCTTCATCCTGATTGGGCCAGCATGTATTGGGTGAGTGATGTTCCCCCTTTGTTTGCATGCCCTAGTCGTCATTGGTGCTGTTTAAACCTACTACGAGGCATCCCGAGCAAGTGTTGGTTGAACAGGTGAGTATGGTTGGAGATTTGCATATTCGACACAGATGAACTGCCGGACAATCCACCTCTTAATCTCCCTACCTCATCCTAAGTCCAGGAACCAATTCGATCCAACAGTACCGGTGTGTCCAGCTACTGAGCCTGCACTAACAAGTTAACTAGTGACATTTACCGTCCAACTGAGCGTGGTACCGCCATGGGTTGGTTCTTGACTGGAACTCTTATAGGACCTGCTTTTGGTCCATTCCTGGGAGGTATCATTGTGACATACTCGTCTTGGAGAACCATCTTCTGGCTTCAGACTGCTCTGGCTGCTGTTGGCACACTCGGAGTTTTCTTTTTGATCCCCGAGACCGCCCACCACCTCAAGATTAATGACCTCAAAGGTCTTCCTCAAGGAAAGAGAACCCGGGCGATTCTCACCATGATCAACCCGATAAGGGTACTGCGACTATTCCAATACTTGAATATTGCACTCATCGCTGTTGCCACCGGAGGCTTGACATGGAACATGTACTCACTGTTGACGCCCATCCGGTATGTTCTTAATCCACGCTTCAACCTCGAGTCGCCGTTGCTGTCGGGCCTCTTCTATCTGGCACCGGGCTTTGGATACCTGGCCGGGACGTTTGTAGGTGGCCGCTGGGCAGATTACACCGTCAAGAGATGGATCAAGAAGCGTGGAGGAGTTCGTGTTCCTGAGGACCGACTGCGCTCTGCAGTCCCATTCATGGGCATCGTCATACCCGGAAGCATGCTGGTGTATGGCTGGACAGTGGACCGAAAGGTAGGTGGAATTCCACTACCCGTGATCGCCATGTTCGTGCAGGGAGTTGCACAGCTCTTCTGTTTTCCGTCCTATAATACTTATTGCATCGACGTGATGCCTGGACAAGGAGCAGAAGTTGCAGCGACGAACTTCTTCTCCAGGTACCTGATAGGATGCATAGCTTCAGCCGTCGTCTTGCCGGCAGTTGAGAAAATAGGCGTTGGATGGTTCTCAACCATCTCAGCAGCCTATCTTGTCACATCGGCACTTGCGACTATGGCTGCAATCCGCTGGGGCAAAGACTGGCGAGAGGGTAGACAAGCGAAGCTAGAGCGACAGGAAAATGAAAAGAGGGACAAGGCTGAAGACATCAGCCAAAAGGATGTTGAAGTTGCGGATGAAAAGCTCTAACTTAGGCCTATCGAGCCCACCACGAAGTCGAAGACGTGAGTTGGGGAGACGCTGCAGAACGTGGATAGAATAATGTCTAAGCTGGATCATGATTAACTTGTCGACGTTTGATGTTTCGAATGGTAGGTGACATGATGGATTTGAACGGAGTTTGCATCTATAGATTTGGAATGAAACATCATTGGCACATTCGTAAGCTGTCTAAGGGTCTGGAATCCGTTGTGTGTGGTGACAGAAGCTTGATCGATGCAAGGTTGAGACAGACCTCCGAAACTTGGCATGTCACAATCCCTGAACATGTTGTACGTATGTTTCTGCGCGTGTTCCTGTGTTCCTGTGTGTGTTACCAGACAGGTCGTATGAAGGTGAATCCACAGCGACCTTCGTTTCGGTTCTTGGCTTGTCCCATATGTTCTTCATCTTTGGAGACGAAGATTCCACTTTGTGTGTCATCCAGCCGTTGCGGGTTTAGCATTGGGCATCATGCCTTGAGCCTGGTGTCGTCTTGTTTGAACTGACTAGTCGCGGCCGCCGTTGAAAATACGATGATCTGAGCAGCTAAATTAAGTATCGTCATGCCTAGTGATCCCGGACTTGGTGAATACTTGTTCGCTTAGCTGCAGTTGTACATAGCACGGAGCATTGTCGAGTCCTGGTTGTATGTGATCCATAATCCATCCCCATCAGATTTGCGGTCGCCCACAACCCGGGCCCAACGATATTGGAGCAAAAGAAGGACACGAGGATATCGTACATGTGCTCATTACACATCCATGGCCTGATATGCACGTCGTACATGGATGATGGTGCAACACGAGATCTGGCTTTACAAAGACGATGTTGGGATCTCCAACAAGAAATGGCTTCCTTGGTCAGGCTGAGAGGATCTGAGAGGAATGAGATAATATCGCTCTACGTGAAGCCATACCACACCCAAACCGCTGATAACTAGACTGGTTTTGCTCGTCTTAGCAGTTCTTGGTAGACATGGTAGACTAACATGAGTAGAATTGGTCTCCGTCTTGCTGCATTGGATTGCATGGGAGGCATGTAGGGCTAGCAAACAAGCGCCGTGAGTGGTGGACCAGGAGGTTTGGTGTTGCTCTGAGACCCGCTTGACCAAAAAACACTCAGGTTATCTCTCGGGATGGAAATTAAAAAAGACCAGGCTTGATTTGATGGTGTTGCCCGTCAAGGCTTGTTCGTGAAGCAGTCTAGTTCACCGTAGTTGGTAAAGCGGTGTTACCTTACCACTTTGCGGTAGGGTATCTTGTTTCCTGACCGTCAGGTGCGACCGGCTTACCCAGGTCAGATAACTGGAAATGAACCAGGGCCGCCTTTTACATCTTCTTGGGGAAGAATTGCTACGGTACAGAGTATAATAATAAGAATCCGATGGAAGGAACGGCCGGCCCTGGTCGCATTGTCGATTATCTCTTCACTAATTTCTTGCTAAATTTAACCTTCAGGGCACTTGCCGTGGAACAACTCTGTGAATCTATCTTGAAAAGGACAGGGAAAGGTTGGAGCGGAAAAAGGGACCTGAAGGGAGTCTACGCTGACAAGAATGTAAGCTGACGGCAGACAACAATCTCAGAGACGCTCTGTCCGGTAGTTTGGTTTGTCTCATCCAATGGCCATATCCCCGTAAACTACTAGTAGATATCGGCCAAATCACGTGTAGAGTTCATGGGAATTTCAACATACTACGTAGTAGATCAACATTTGGAAAGAATTGCTGTTGTTGTTTGATACAAGCAGTCTGAGGAAGAGAGGACACGTGCTCAAAATCACTCAGTTCTAATTTCACCAATCAATCAATCCGTTGTTCTGTAAAAACATCGGTCAAACCCCCAGCTAGGTATATATATGCTGGGGCAGACCTTATCTTGAAGCCAAGGGCCAAGATTGTCATTTCCGTGGTAGCTGAATCTGCTTTACCAACGCCATAGTCATCATCGACAATCGATCAGTCAGAGTGAAAAGTTAACTTACCAAAGCAGAATTAAAAGACCAGAATGACTGAGGAGTAAACAAATAAACAATCATTAATGAAATCCAATTGAGGAGGCAGGTTGCAGGAGGGCATGCACATGTAAATGCACACGCCCTCACCCCCCTTAGCTCCCTTGCACAAGCGTCTCGCACTAATCATTGTCAGCCAGTAAGTAATCTGCTTAGCAATCTCTGCCCAGATTCCCAAATGTGCATATCTGGCCGAGCCATATGTGGCGGCGTCCTGGCAGCAAACCCCCTTTGCGTCAAAGTTGATGTGGTTAACATGATGGGGAGAGAGACCTGAAGGAATGCCCTGGACATGTGGATCTTGATATTATTAACACAACGTCATACTAAATCTCTAATTCTACGGTAAGATGGGCTGTCAAAAGGGAGCCATTAAGCGACAGTAGCCACAAGGGAACAGTTTGTCCTAGTGTAGTATGTATGTAGTTGAATTAGAGCCCGGTGGTGGGAAATAAGAGGGCTGGAGAAGGAAGGGAGAAAGCAAAGTTAACAGCTGGCTGAGTTTGATGAAACTTACTCGGAGTTTGCCAAGGGAAGCCGTGGCGGAAAGGAGATACATGATTGCATTAGGCACGTAACGAGATTATTGTCAAACCGCAGAATCAACTCATCATTTCTCTATGTAAGTGTGGTAGTTCTGGCTGCAGAGAGACAGTTAGTTATCCGCGCCAGGCGCGCTAAGTACCAAGTTGAGTAGAGGAGAGAATGGCCCGTCACGTGGCTTTTGGTGACAATCCTGTAGAAACCGAAATTCCGTCCAAAAAAAAAAAATCAGGGACAACATTTTGGAGGCAAAAGCGCTCCAGACGACCGATAATCGTCCTAAACAAGGGCGTGGTAAGAAAACCCCTTGTGGCTTGTCGAGGAAGAGAAGGGTGTGGCTACCTACCACCTCTAGCACAGCCAGGGGTTTTCTTTCCATTGCTCATCGTCGATAGGACATTCGAGGGAACGTGGGAGACAAGGGAAGGGCTTTGGTCAAGTTTTGATTGGCGCAGCACTTGGGATTGCTCATGGGGGCTTATTCAGGCTGGCGAACGACCAAGCATCGCAAGTATCCCACGCCTTTTCTGTAGGTCGGCCTAGGTAGGTGCCGACCAGCCAGAACTGTACCACAGTATCATTCATGTCAGCCCCAGTTCTCCAGGTTGTACTTTGCAGTACCATACAAGTACCGGTAGCCCACGAACAGGCTCAAACTCATGTTGCTCACTGTCCCGGCAGCGCCACAAGCAGTCGCCAGACAATTACGAATCCCTCACGCAGCAGAAACTCATTCTGCGGCAATGGGTGGATTTGAATACCCACTGCAGTGACGAGGGGCCTTCGTTCTAAATAGCGAGAGTCAAACAGGGCTTGACTAACTTGCTGTATCAGCTTGCGGAGCTCAAGAGTGCTGACGCTGATCAGGAACTTGGGACACGCAATCGAGGAACGGGGAGAGTCTCACAAAGACTCCTACAGGCACTGGGACAGGCCTCGGAAAACGTTTCTGTTTAATTCTTGATACAAGATACAAGAAGGGGCCTTGCTTCAGGAGTGGGGGGGAGAAGGGATGAGCAACCCCTTGGAAGTCCCGTCATTAATGCCATATGGACCCGCCAACGCTGGCTCGCCATCTTGCTGGGATGCGGCTGGGATTACATGATACCGTCTGTTCCCAAGCCCGGGCGACAGAATACTAGGGACTCTTTTGGCTTTCCCCCAACGCCCACCGGAGTCTCGTGTTTTCTGTCGCCCCCGCCGAGACAGGGCATATGCAAGGCTCGGTCAAGGGCCCATTTGGCGTGTTTTGTACAAGATTATCAGCAACTAAGTGACCATGACCAGCAACCAGTTGGCAACAGATGGGAAGGGAACGCAAGAGAAGGAAAGAAAAGTTTGGAGGGATTAAAACTCGGGTTAGATGGAGATATTACCCGCTATGGGTGGATACATGGCCTGAACATTCTCTCTTTCCCTCACCCACAAGTTCCAGAGAGATGAAGAATGAGGATATGAAAAGCTTTTTGTCTGGGTCGACGGTGCAAATCGCCCTGATGATCAATGTGAAGGAAGCAGCAACGATTGTCAGATCCGTCTCAACATTTAACCGGGTCCGAATTGTCATCCTGCCACCACCATGTAAGATCCCGGCGAGCCCGCGGCGGTTTTCACTCAGTCATCCTCTGGTTGGACAGGACTGGTCGAAACTCGACTGTGATTGGGGATGGTTGATGGGGCCCCTCTCCCAAGCGGGCGCCTTCAGCCCCTATCCCCCTATCGTATCACTACGGGGAGCCCAATCTTGATGCTCAATTCGGTGATAGCCTGGTGCAAGGCCAAAGTCGAGGGTCGGAAACAACATCAGGTCGTTACCTTTTTAGGAACCCCTGCTCCAAAGATTGATTGGAAGCTTCTATTTTGATACATTTCTTCCAATTTCCATTGGGTAGCTTGACTTGTCATCAGCCTAGCCCCTGTCTCATTATCAGCATCTTTCCTGCTGCCAATTTACCCGTTTGCATGCCTTTCCTCTCCCGTCTTGATGGGACCTTGTTTTCTTTTTCAGCGTAGATTTGAAATGAACACCTTGCCTATGCGTGCTGAGCTTGTAGGCTCCTGTCAAGAACCTGCCTGAATATAGGTAGGTAGGTAGTCTGAAGATACTACCGTAACGAAATTGAGATCTGTGTTCGCGACATAGTAAGGAGGACAGTGTCGAAACGGGTGGGTTCCATCTCTCGCACGCAGCAGTTCTGCGACTCTACCTACGACTACAGTCGTCGTCAGCATCGCCATGTTACTATTAACAGCATAAACTACAACTGTTGGACCGTGTTTACAGAACACGCCAACTTTACCTACCTACTATTTACAAAGCGCTGATGTAAGGCTCGCAATGCGTATCATGTGTGCTTTGCGCCCCAGTTGATGCTATTTATCTCAGGAAAATATTGCCACTGTTGTTGAATGGCAACGGCGAGTCGAGCCTTTGTGTACAGTGCTACTGATCACCTCTCTGACAGTGCCATTCCCCGTTGCTCCCGTTAGCCCCTGTTAAACTCTGATTGAAGAAAAACACAGGTTTCTTAGTACAAAGCTTTGCAAGTACGCAATTCCACTGGCACAACCCCCGTCCCTTCCCCTTCCATTTCCTGCCTGTCTGTTCTATCGCTCTCTCTATCGCTCTCTCCCACTCGTCCCAAATCCTAAAAGTACCCTCCCCTTAGCGGTCCTACCTGGAGCGGGCCCACCCCTTTACCCTTTACCCCCTAAGTACCTACCTTACCC